>WNWK01013131.1:0-56550 GCA_009830355.1 Cherax destructor | reverse complement strand
CCTAGATTATACCTAAGTTTTCCCTACAGTATTCCTGGAGGATCCCTGAGGTAAAATTGAAGTATGCCTAGGGATACCTGGACTATACCAGTTTATGCCTGGTTATACCTGGAGTATACCTAGAGAATACTTGGATGATAACTAGATAATACCTAGGGTATCCTGGACTATACCTGAATCCTAAAGTACCCCTAGATATCCTAAAGTATCCTATACCTAGAATATCCCTGGATTATCCTGGGTATACCTCAGTAAACCTGGACTATACCAGGAGTCAGTGGTACCTCTCCGACAGTGGTACATCTCTTGAGCAGGGGTACCTCGTTTTTATTTTTAACTCTAACAATTATGTAAGTTTTTTTTTGTGATGCTTTTGTAAGTGTTTTTTTGGGGTCTAAAACATAATCTAAAATTTGCCCTTTTGGGGAAAAATTCGTTCTTTCCCTCGGACAGCATTCTGGAATGAATTATAAACAAAACCAGGTACCACTGTACAGTGGACCCCGGTTAATGGCCAAAATTTTTTCCCCAAAAATGCGTTCAATTCCGGGGCGAATTTTCCCTGGAATTTTAAAAAAATTAGTTTTTGCCCCCAAAAAATCTTAAAAAAGCCTAAACCTTTTTAAAATGGGTCATTTTTGAGTATGTAAACCGGGGGCCCACTGTATTATAATTACAGGGGAAACCCCCGAGTTTCAAACGCATTAGTATCAAACGTTTGAGTTTCAAACATTTTATTCGAAAATTTTGTTCTATATCAAACGTCCTCATCCAAAAGACCCTCAAACCCTTATAAAGGAGACTGACACGAACATTTCCACAGGCCCCCAAAAGGCAAATCCGTTAGCCCGTTTGTACTTAGAGCACCAAGACACAAATTTCCATACCTTCCTGGACTTCTCACGTCACCGAGGTTGTCACCTCTGCCTCAACTCACAAATACAGATACCCTGACTCTTTCATTTTTGGCTCCGACTCATCCCCTTACAGTCGGATGGCTGGTAAACACTCAGGCTCCCAAGAGTTCACCACTGAAAAAATCAACAAGGTCAGCGCAAGACAAACACTATGTACAAAGCATGCACCATGTTTTAATAAAACATCTAGAGGGGCATCAGCAACCACATTCTCGGCCTTTTATATATTTAACTTCCAATTTAAAAGTTGATGACCCACGAAAAAAATTTCTTTCCTGTGGAAAAATGGTGACAAGTAACAATATTACCAATTCTGCAACCTCTTGCAGTAAAAACAAAACACCAAGACATTTTTTTTCCCCCAGGCTGTTACATCAAGTTTAAAAAAAAATACCTTCACTTCCACCCACATAAATTTTAAGTACACAATGCCCCAATTGGCATGGCAAAATGGAAATGGCACTAGCACCCAGGCCATGGAACTAAATTTTCCCTGCTTTTTTCTCTAATTTTTTGCATCTTTAACATCAGTATCAATCTTTAAAAGCAAACCTTAGTTGTTAAATGTACCTTGGCAGTCAGTGCTTTGATAAAGGTGCCATCAATTGAACCATGAAGCATGGGAATGCCCTGACTCTCACTAAGCACTACAAACTTATTGAAAAATTTCACTTCTTCCTCCATACCCCATTTTTCCCCAAAATTTTTCACACAAAAAATTTTGAATTGACTCACTTCTTTATCAATTACTTCATGAAGTCTTGATTTTCCCCCTTTGTGACATCCCAAATTTTAAAAGATTCCCCGGGTGGCTGATCCAACTCCCCAACATTTTCTAAACAAGACCAAACATTTTTCCAAAAATTTTTTACAAAAAAGGAATTTCTTAAATACACTTTGGCCATTTCATACAGATTACTTTTTTGCACCATTTATCTTCCATTAAAACATTGGCCACTCGAACGATATAATGCTAAACCCTCTAACCAGTTACTGTGTACATTACTCTTAATTTTTTTCTGCTGGGGTTTGGGTTTTATATCTTACTCTTAGAACTTTACACCTGGTCAGCTCACAGCAACTTCCATATTTTTCCCAAATGAACCCCCAATGCCACACCCATCTCCAGCCTCCAGGCATTATGGTCCGCATTACGGCCCCACATCATCATTTGGGTCTGGTACCATCCAAATGAAAAATGATAGGTCTTACTATATTATTCCACAGTCCCCCGCTGAGGCCGAAGAAATGCCGGGAAACCTTGGACATAATCATCTGGTAAAAAAACCCTTGTTCTCCTTCCATTGGTACAACAAAAGGGAACTTTTTTGAAGATTTTCCTCTCTGAAATAAAGCACTTATTTATTGGGAAACCCTCTTCCAGCCCAGCTGAGGCCTGATCATTTAATCATTCCCTGAAAAAAAATTAATTCCTAGTAGGTGCAGCCTTCCCCCACTTAACTGATTTGCCCAATCATGCTCAGCCTGGCGGAACACCTTTTCTTCAGTTGCTGCAGTTCAACATCAAAAAACAGTGTTTCCAGACTTAAGTTATCATCCTCATGAAAATATCATAAGTTTGATAGCATGATCATGGCCTCTTCTATGGGGAACAGCAGGGAAAAGGGGTGGGGGTCTTTTAGCCTTCTCCTCCCAAACTTTGGGACTTTTCCCCCCAACTATTTTCCTCACTGTCTAACAGCCCCAAACGTTTTCCCCCCAAAAGGGTTTCCCTTAAGGGGGAAACCATCGAAATACCACAGGAGATAGCCAACTTGGTGGAGATTCTCCCCATAACTTTGTCGGTGTTCTTTTGGTAAACCTTAATACCCTTCAATAATATATTTTCCCAGAAGGATATTAGACACTGGCAGCACTCCAGCACGTAGAAGGGGTGCACATCCTTTAAAGAAAAATTGTTCTCAACCCTCCCCAAATTCATGCAAGGCAACTGTAAACCTACTAAAAAACATGCATCCTGGGGTCTAGACCAAAAGGTTTCTCCTCACCTTCCTTAAGACCTAATGCAGACCACTGGATGTTCTGCAGTTGGGGTTCCCTTGGATATTCCCCCTTCTCTGATCTTGCTGTCTATAAAAGCAAAATTTTGAATGTCCCCTTTTTTTTTAAGTAGTAACGGAAAATTTTTAAAGGTTTTTTTACCATTTGCTGTAGGATGGATTTTCGGGAACTAAACAAACTGATGGTCTAAGTAAAATTTGGCTCCACCTGACTTATTTTTCCCTTTTATTTGAGAGGGGGCCTCACCTTCATTTTTCCCGAAAATTCTTTCCCCTTACCTTTTGACCTGGATTTGGAATGGTTTTGAACAAGCAGGAAATTTTTTAAGGACATGACTTTTTTTCCAATTCCTTCGAAGACTCTGTCACCCAGATCCAGTGCGGAAAGATTATCGGGTTTTTTTCCCCCAAATATTCTCTGAGGTAACAGGGGTTGCATTGTACAATTCCTCATGAACAATTAGGTCTACTAACTTGTCAAATCCTTTTCCTCCTTTTGAAAAACCCACTTCTTTTTTTTCTCATTCCCAAACTCATTAAAAGGGCTCCCATCCTAAATTTTTTTACTTCTGAACTTTTTCCTATATTTCTCAGGTATCTTTGGTATGCAAACAATTTTCCTTAATTTTATCATACAGAAAATTCCTTCCCCCCAGAGTCTCTACTCTCTGGAATCCACCTACAAGCTGAATGCGAACTAGGGTCCCCCCTGTTTGGGCCATCCTTGCTCCAAAAAGTCTTCTAAAAAAAAAAAAATATCTGTTTGGGGCACTCTCTGTAAACTTAGGGACAAAATGTGCAGCTTTAGTTATGTTAAAGTACTCCCTCCTTTTCTGAACCCCCTAACCTTTGACTTACCCTCCTTAGCTTCTATTAATTTTCTTTCAGCCTCTAGCACAGCTATTAAAATCTCATCATCGTTTTTTATCACCTGGAGTAGGTGACCCTCATGGCCTGTCAAAGGCATGTTTCTGATAATTATTTACCTCCTCACTGAACCTAAAATCTAAAGATTCAGCTTCTGACATAGATTTTACCTTAAACTCTTGCTTCCTTTTACAGAATCAGTGGACAAGTTTTCCACAAAATCCAATAACACAAGTTAAATGAAAATGTGCACATGCATTTTCCAACCACAAAAAAAATGTTTACTAACCCTTTTCCCCCCACTCGGAAAAAACAACCTGAACTAATATTAAAAAAACCTTCCACTAAACCTTGGTAAATATTCTCCCAGAAACATTAATTGTTGTTACATCATCCCAAAATATATTTCAAAGAATTTTTTGAGTTATTTTAACAGTCAAATAATTTCCCCCGGAAAACCCCCATGTTATGTTTTTTTCCCCTTTCTTTGATGGTATGGAAAGGTTGGAGAAAAACCCCCAAGCTCTAACACACCCCAACTGACTACCTCACCAATACCTCCCTTCCTTTTCCTAGCCCACCAACCCAATAAAGTCTCGCTCATAATAACACCCAAAAACAAGGCGGAGACATAAATCCCTCCCCCTTTTATGCGAAAAGCTTAAATGTACTGTCACCAATTATTGCAACCTCTTAAAAACCATTAAAACCCTCAACATTCCCATCAATTCTCAAAAAGCAAGGGTCCCCCATTCATAAAGGAGGTGATAAACAGACGAAAATTATGCCAATATCTAATTTCCCTCTCAAAAAAATCTTTGAAAAATTAATTCAAAACAGATATATTCCTACCTCATCTCACCAACGTTCTCAACCCCAGTCATTTTGGTTTCGGACCAAAAAAAGCACAAATGGGCCCATTATAAAATGCAAAGGTTAATATACCGGGACTTGAGAAGAAAAAGTTCCACTGGGTATCTTCATTGATCTACGCAAAGTTTTGATACAGTTGATCATGATTTATGCTAAAAAGCTAACATATGGTATAAGGGCATCGCTCAACTAAAAAAAGTCATACCTCAGTAACAGAAGCCAATACGTGAACACAAATGGAGGAACTCTTCAACACAAAAATTACAGTCAGAGTCCCCTCAAGGTGGTACTGGGTCCTCTCTTATTCCTCATTTACATCAATGACCTACCTAATGCATCACAACTACTCAAACCAATATTATTTGCAAATGACACAACATATGTCTTCTCTTACCCAAATCCAGTCATACTGGCCCAAAACTGTTAATGCCGAATTACAGAAAATATCAACGGATGATGACTAATAAACTTACTCTAAATACGACAAGACCTACTTTATACAGTTTGGAAACAGTTCCAAATGTTCCATTTAAAATAACACTCAACGGTTCACCCATCACAAGACTCACAGAGGAAAATTCCTAGGAATCCACATTGACAGTAGCCTTCAATTGTGTTGGGGTTCTTTTCTAGTTTGGTAATATTAACAGAGGATGAGCTTGGGTTTGAGCTTAATGAGGCGTTGGATATAGGGAACTGAGCCTATGCCTGTGTCCGCCTGCTAGGCCTATCGAGATACTGACTACTAGGCCGCCCGGCGCTGAGGCATTCAAATGCAGGCCTATCATTGGCTAACACAAGTCACATGGTAATCACGTGAACAGCTATGGCGCACCTTGGGAAGAGTACGAACCGTACAGCTCGGGCATGCTAAGTATGGCGTCTCGACATACAACTATACAAACTAAGGACAACAGGCAACAACTCTCAGCTGATTCTATACAATGTCAAAGTACACAACAGTTAACATTATACTTCACATGGATGTTATCTTGATAGAACAATCTACATTACTATATGATGCATCATGATACATAGGAATTATCTAAATGAGCTCATTCAAGAAAATCATGATAAAAGAGATAAAAAAAATAATTTGTTCGTCGAACTGTCTTCATGTGATCTACAATTCTAGGAAAATATAATTACAAGAAGATAGTGATTAACAGACAAGGTAGATCTGGTGCCTCAAATCTATACTGTTAATTCTCAGAACTCGGAAAACGTGAACACAAAAAAAAAATTTGAGTAATACTAAGTAGATATTATAACACACAGTTAAACGCTTACTACATATTTATCTATACAGGTTATTTACAATTAACCCCCAACTCTGCTAGGGTGAGATTGATATAGGTTATAATTATCATCTCTGGGTGGATCAAACTCTGTTACAATAGGTAACTCAACTTCAATGAGGAGGATCTACACTGGTATCTAAAACGATACTTGAGGATTTCTTTAACACTTGTGGTACGTAGGGAATAACAACATTCAGGTTATCTGACTGATCATTAGAGGTAGGGGGAACAGCAACAGGAGAAATATCAGATTCTGTCTCACTTATCTGATTGTCAGGGGTGTCAGGGACCGTCATCATCATCACCACTAACTTCTTTGATCTAAATACGATTCTTTAAACTGACCCGTACTAATTTCTCTAACTTTATACTTGTTGCCAAATATGTTCGACTCTCATAAGGCCCAAAGAACTTTTGATCGATTTTTGTCATTGCTGAAGTTTTTTTAAAAGTTAAACAACATGACTCTGGACCCTACTTGAACTTTAGTCGGTTTGGCTTTAGTATTAGTTACTCTAGTAAATTCTGCTGTTGACTTATGAATGTTTCACAATCGTCTGAAAACACTTTGAGCTTGACTAGTACGAACTCGAAATCATCTGGATTGTAAGTCGGTTTGGATTGGAATATAACAGCTCATAAGGCAAACGCTTATCGACACCGTCGTCATAATGGGGGGGTATCACCTACTTGGAAGCGTTAAAGGCAGAATTTATGGCACATTGAACATCAGGAATGACTTCTCCCAGGTTACACTATTGGGATTGATGGTAGCTCTCAAGCGTCAAGGACTTTCTTATTAGTTCTTTCTGCTAACCCATTACTGGCAGGATGGTGGGGAAAATGGTTGATTTTGTAATCTTGTATAGTATACACAAGTTTTCTAGGATCTCATTACAAAATTCACCTCCATTATCTGTTATGAGGACTTAGGAGTGGTATGTCTACAGATTATACGTTCCTTGAATGCTTTTGCTACTGTTTCGGCAGTCTTATCTGGGATAGGAACTAACTCACAATATCTGGTAAAGTGATCGACCATCACACACAGATGTTTGTTTCCACTGAGGAACATTGGAAGTTGGTCAACAGATCTAGTGCAACTCTTTCCCATGGCTCACTAGTAGTAGGAAAGATCTGGATTGGATTAGGACCCGTGACATTACCTTTATGTTTCATACAGACACTACATTTCTTGACATACTCAGTAATATGGTAGACATACGAGGCCAAAAGTATTTCAATCTGGCTTGTTTCACAGAACGATCCATACCAGGATGTGCAACATCTGGTACATCGTGAACTAGCTGCAAGGCTACTTTCACTAGTGACTGTGGAATTACTAACTGGTATACTCTTCTACTAGGATTACCCAACTCGGTCGTGCGATACAGTAATTCTTGGTTCATGACAAAGTCACTAATGGGTGCTGGTGGCTTCACAGAGAGAATAAGGTCTTCCTGGAGCAGGAATCGAACCACCCAGACCACAAGGGTCTGTTCTTTGAGCAGTCCTTACATCCTCAGCACTAAATGGAGGATCGGCAGTTACTACACTGACATGACGCGACAAGGCATCAGCAACTACATTGGATTTGCGTAACTGTATAATTGCCTTCAGCCTTAGTAAGGACTCGGCTAGCAAATGCAACTAATCTCTTAAACTGAGTTTTCTTTATTCACTAAGAACTGGGAACACTTTCCTACTGAAGGAATGAACGGCACGGTGGAGTGGAAGGACTCTCCCCGGGTGAAATAGATAGCTCAATAACACAAAGTATGAGCAAAGGAGAACGGCTCTCACTATCTCTTACTGCAGGTAATAATTACTCGTCACCGACACTTTACTCTGCAAAGGACTTACTGTCAACTGGGATAATATCACTATCTGGAACACAACACAACAGACACTCTAGTAAACACTAGCCACAGAAACGTCTTTCTGCAGGCGGCATGTGACAACAAGAGATGGCATAACTCATATCAAACAGTCTTTACTCAACAAGGCGTCCCCTGGAGAGGAACTACCACTTGAACAAGAGCCATCACAGGGATAGTACACTATCCTGTGTGCAATTATGACTGGATTCCAGACAGGAGTGACAGTTTTTCTAGTGACTTGACCGCTCGGCTACGTTAATACGTAATACACAAAGCTATCAGGACTGAATTTGAACTTCACATTCCGCAGAACTGTTATAACTCTCTGATACAAGCTGTGAGAACAAACACATTGCTCAAGAGCTAGATACTGTCTTTCAGTCAGTAAGGAACTATCAGGATCACGAAGGAAACTATAGTATTGACTCTGTGGCTGGGTAGGTCTAGCATTCGGTAAATGACTATCATGAATTTCAGCAAGGGCATTTGGAACATTAGGGGACTGAATGCCATTTTAGCTACAACACTTTGAGGTAAGTGAGACATACTTGCAAAGAAAATTGCACAAAGACTAATTCAGGTAAAAATGAGAATGATAAAATATTCACAGTACACAATTAGTTAAAATGGGAATTAAATACATTCATTGAATTAGATGCAGAAAAGGGTTAAAACAACTAATGTACACTGCATAAGAAGGTAAAACTCACTGATTTTTGACTGTAAAATTTAAGGAATTACTTTACAAATTGCAATAAAAGGCAATATGAATACTGTATGGATTAACTGCAAAGTGATCTCTCTCTACTGGAATTTAAAACAAAATTACTAGATGAGAAATAATAAATAAATGCAAAGTGGAATTACAAGCAATAAAATTGTATGCAACTGGAAAAAATACTAGAAAACAAATTTTCTTAGGAGAAAATGACACTAGAATTTAATATGCATTGCTGGCTGAAGAATTAACTATGATGCTGACAACTTGCATTGAATTATTAGCAATTTTCAGGATAACACTGAGTAAAATGGAATAAAGTGCACAATACTGTATGCAAAATAACAAGAACAAGTAATCACTACTGGAGAATAATTTTAAAGTGTAATCAATGTATGGTATTGCATAGACAATTTACTGCATCAATTAAAAATCAAAGTTGCACTGGGCACAAGGAGAATGAACACTTTAACTCTTAGTTCACTTAAAGAAAACTAATGAAAATGAGTATTATGAATATTACTTTACTTTACATATGAATATTAAGAGTGAATTTGTTCAAGGAATTTTGATAAGATCAACACAAAGACAATAATACACAAACTGAAATAAAGATAAAAAAAAAACTTACAGTTTTGCAGGAGAATACACAACACAATAAGATTCAGTCAGTGAATGTGATAGTTTATGCAATAAGATCTTGCATGTAAAAATATATATAGAGATAGTTCTTGCTGCTTCAGACAAAATATATTCAATAAACAGGTTCTGCAAAATTAAAAAAAATTGAGGCACAGGTTGACACAAAAATCTAAACTGTCTGTTGAACTAAAACATGTGAGATACTGGCACAAAAATTAATGGGACACACTGAATGGAACACAGGAAAATGAAATATGCAACTAGGAACACTGGGGCATAAACAATAAGGAACTATTCACAGACACTGCATAAAAACACAAGGGAATGCACTGAGAGAAAAATGAAGGGACAGGGAATTAATAAAGCACAACACTGCAATAATAATGAATTAATCAAATACTGCACTGATAAACTGGAAGGAAAACAATGTTATACTGCACACAAAAACAATAAAAATTGGCACACAACGTACTTACTGCAGGATCAGAAAATTACACAAAGGACATAGATAAAAATGAGACACGAAGCACATTGAATACTGAAAAAGTATTTGAAATGAATTTACACGAAACTGAAACACAAGTCTTTAAATGTCACTAAGAAAATTCACTGCTTAAATGTCTCACACACACGAATGTCTATAACAGAATAGAGTCTAATGATGAATGAACGACGAGTGTAGGTGGAGAGAATATATTCCTGGTCGTTGACTGCTGAGTCTTGTAGAAATGCGCTTACACGGAAGAACTCACACAGCAAGCTTTTACGTTGGCGCTCTGGGTTGAAGGAGGACACTCTCGACTTGCTATGTGAGCCAGAAACAATGCTGCTGGTACCCCAGATAGGGTAGAAAATACCACAAAATATTGGCTGGTCGAGGGTAGTGTGAGCAGGTGGTATCTTTGTTTACAGCAGCGTGGGTGGTGGGTGGCGCGCGGGGATGACGTCACTGCTGCCTGACTCGCTGGCGGTGGGTGGTGACGTCACGGCGTTCGGCCAGTACACTTAATTCTCACGGCCTTGGAACTACTAACCCAGGTGGCTTTTTGCACAATAAGCCACAGGAATGGTGAATATCACTCTGACAAGCGTCCAACTTGTAGCACAGAGCGATTGGAGACAATACTGCAAGGAACTGGCTTGCTGAAGAAACGACTGGCTTACTTGTATAACTGGCTTTCTGGAAGAGGCTGGCTTAGCTCTCTGGACTGGTGAACCTGAATGCTCTTACTTGCACACAGCAGTGAAGAATTGGGTGGATGGCAGGAGACACTGGATGACTGTAGGCTGGCTTAGGCTCTTCCCATAAACTGGCTTACTTGTTGGCTTAATTGCAAAACCCAGATCAACTCTTCGGAGGTTTACTTGCAATTAGAAGCCAGAAGACTGGAGACACTGCTTCAGAAGAGTCTTGGATGACGACACCGGCTGAGGGTAGTGAGGTAACGGTTGGTATGACGCTGGTCCGGGAGACGCTGGAGGCAATCACACCGGCTCTTCCTCTTCTTGTTAAATCTGCTCAGATTACACAAAATCTAGGCCCACAAGCTGCCACCATTTGTGTTGTGGGGTTCTTTTCATAGATTTGGTAATATTAACAGACGATGAGCTTGGGTTTTGGTAGCGTTTAATGAGGCGTTGGATATATGGGAGCTGAGAGCCTATGCCTGTGTCCGCCTGCTAGGCCTACTCGGATGATACTGACTACTAGGCCGCCCGGCGCTGAGGCATTCAAAATGCAGGCCTATCATTGGCTAACACAAGTCACATGGTAATCACGTGAACAGCTATGGCGCAGCCGTTAGAAGTACAAACCGTACACAATTCCAAACACACATACAACAAATTTCCAAGAAAATCTCAAAGACAGTAGGCATATTATCTAAGATACGCTACTATGTGCCTCAATCAGCTTTCCTTGCACTATATCACTCGCTCATCTACCCATATCTCACTTATGGAATCTGTGCCTGGGGATCAACAACTTAAATCACCTTAGACCACTCATAACCCAGCAAAAGGCTGCAGTCAGAATGATAACAAATTCCCACTCTAGACAGCATACTCCACCAATATTCAAAAGCCTAAAACTACTCACCATAAAAAACATTCACATTTATTCATGTGCCTACTACATACATAGAACTCTACATTCTAATATAAACCCTCCACTCAAAATTCTCCTCACCAACC
Source organism: Cherax destructor (assembly GCA_009830355.1). Taxonomy (NCBI): domain Eukaryota; kingdom Metazoa; phylum Arthropoda; class Malacostraca; order Decapoda; family Parastacidae; genus Cherax; species Cherax destructor. The sequence continues at coordinate 45,138 of WNWK01013131.1, read as the reverse complement.
TTAATAGGACCCATGACCATAACACAAGATATAGATCACTTTTGATGTACCCCGTGTCCATAGCAACCTACGTAAGAATTCTATGCACATAAAGGGCCCCAGAATCTGGAACTAATTACCAGGAAATGTAAAATGACCTTGTCTGAAAATCAATTTAGGACTCTACTCAAAAAACACCTACTCACCCAAAACTAAATACTCATACTTTAAATTGCTTTCTAATATGCTCAAAGTTATTTTCCTATAAAATAATTTCAATTTTTACTATTATGTTACCACCTAATCACCCTAAACTTAATACTCAAACTGTAAATTACTCTCAAAATGCTCAATGTTATTTTCATTAAGATACTTAATTTTTACTATTTTGTTCCATCCTACTAAACACTTGTAACAATGTCTATCATCATTTTGTAATGAACAATGTATTATCATCATATCATAATTTGAATGATCTACCAATACAATCTCACTCATTTACTCTAATATTATGTTCATAGTCTATAAACCATTAGATTAAGCTGCGCCTAATGCCAAGACATGCCAGAGGCTCTCCTTGCACTTCAATTTATGATTGTAATGTAAACCTATGTACAGGGGCAATGAAATAAAATTGTATTGTATTGTATAGGTTCTCACTATATGGTCTAGCATAGGGTATTTACGTAAAGGTCTTATAGTCTCTTGAATACTTACATTCATGATTAGCTGCTGTATCTGAAAACCTTCACCAGTCCTTTCAATGGGTTATTTAAACCACCATTATAAAAAATAATATTATATTCAGATATATATATATTTATATACAATAATCAGATCTTATTCATAATGTGTGTCCCATAGCAGTCACATGGTCCACCTGCCACAATTAACTCTCTTTTTCTCAACATTTCTTTAACCCTCCAGTGTCTTGACACACTGTAATCATATGTTATGATGGCTGCTTCACGATAAACTATAACTCTTTCCTCTGGCACACATTCTGCCCAAAAAAAAAACCAAACAAAGTTAAGAGAGAACCACCAGTTCTACCAACTTGGAGCCATCTTGGAAAAGTGAGGGAGAGCCAGCCAGGCTACCCCCCTATATACCCAACACAAACAAACAAAAAACTGTCGCCTTGCACACACTACACATGTACCCACAATAATTTGCTTTTCTCATGCACATTATTTACTTTTACCAAGAGAAATACAACTTTATAAACTAATTTAAATGTGTGTATATACAAGAGAAATACAACTTTATAAACTACTTATTTAAATGTGTGTATGTATGTGTATACTATAACCTATTATATTGAGAAAATCAGGTTGATTCAGCTTCTCTCAGTCCTAAGAGTGGCCTGCTCTAGGACTTATTAAGCAGTAATTTGTGATTAATTCAATATAATTAGGTATTTCTGAGTAATTGTTACTTAACCCTTTGACTTTTTCAGTCGTATATATATGTCTTACGAGCCCCTGCTTCGGATGTATTAATACGCATAAATTCTAGCGGCCTCAAATCAAGTGGGAGAAAGCTGGTAGGCCCACATGTGAGAGAATGGGTCTGTGTGGTCAGTGTGCGCAGTATAAAAAAAATCGGGGAGCCAGTGGTGCACTGTGGGAACGCCATTTCACTAGTCCTTGTTCAGCATGCCTAGCAGTAAGAAATATCTGACTCCGGGCGAATCTGGGACTCTTCTCTTCCCAAGTGATAGCTCTAACACAGATGGAAGTGTCAGTGAAGATGAATTTCATGGTTTTGAGGAGTTTGTGACCGAAAGCAATGCTCAGGATACCAGAAGGAAGAAAGAAAAAAGAATTTAAAGAAAATAAGTAGGTAAGTAAGTAGGTAGGAAGGACTGTGGGGAAGAAGAGCATGGGACCCCATGAGTGTTGACAAGGCAGTGAGAGTGGTGAATGATGGTATAATACGTCATTTTGACAGCAGCCACAACCTGACTCAGCATATTTATAAGTCCACACACTCACAACAACCAGCTTCCAGAAGCTAAATATCAGTTCTATGAAGTGTCCAGTGAGTATATATGCATATATATATAGGGGTCTGGTGGCTAAAGCTCTCGCTTCACACGGCGAGGGCCTGGGTTCGATTCCCAGCCAGGGCAGAAACATTGGGCGTGTTTCTTTACACCTGTTGTCTATGTTCCCCATCAGTAAAATGGGTACCTGGGTGTTAGTCGACTGGTGTGAGTCGCATCCTAGGACACTGACCTAATCTGCCCGAAATGCTCAGCATAACAAGGGACTTTCTATATAGTAGTATGTCACTGATGTCAGCTAGGCCTGTATACCATGTACATGTACTTGTAGTAAATAAAGATATTATTATTATTATTATTATTATATATAGAAACCAGAAGGAAGAAAGGAAAGAAGGAAGGACGAGATGAAAGGAAGGAAGGTAGGTAGGTAGGAATGTAGGAAGGAAGGAATGTAGGAAGGCATTTAGGAAGGAAGGTAGAAAGGGAGGTAGGTAGGAAGGAAGGTAGGAAGGAAGGCAGGAAGGAAGGCAGGAAGGAAGGTAAGAAGGAATGTAGGAAGGAAGGAATGACAACCCAGAAACAACAACCAGCTTCCAGAAGCTTATAGCAGTTCTAGGCATGTGTCCAGTGACTATGTGTGTATATATAGAAATCAGAAGGAAGAAAGGAAGGACTAGATGAAAGATAGTAAGGAAGGAAGGTAGGTAGGAAGGAAGTTAGGAAGGTAGGTAGGAAGGAAGGAAGGAAGGAAGGAAGGTAGGTAGGTAGGTAGGTAGGTAGGTAGGTAGGTAGGTAGGAAGGAAGGAAGGATTGAAGGTAAGAAGGAATGTAGGAAGGAAGGAAAAAATGACAACCCAGACGACCATCAACCTAGGATAACTACCTAACACAACTGCCTGCTACTACTTTGAGGAAAACTACTCACAAAAGGTGTTTTGTCTGTGAATATACAAAAAAAGCCCACAAAAATGCAGAGACACTCGTTTAATGTGTGAGGAATGTAAAACACCACTGTGCATAGAACCATGTTTCAAAGAGTTCCACAAGCTACAGAACTTCTATGAACATGTCCAGTGACTACATTTGTATATATATTATAGAACAATAGTAATAAAGAATTTTTGTACTGTTGGTTTGTGTAAACAAGTTTTGTAAACAATATAATGATAATAATGTTTGTGCGTTATTGTGTTCCATACAACGAGTGTATATATGTACATTGCACCTTACTTTGGTCTCACAGGCCACATAAGTTACATAAAAAAATAAAATAGTGAAAAAAACAAGAAATCTATGAATGGAAGTAAACAAAAGTTTACTAAGTGAGCGGCATTCGCCGCTGTTGCCATACGCGGCTGATTTTCTGCCAACTTTACGCCTCCATATCTCGGTAAGTACTGATCGCAAAAAAAAAATTTAGGATAAAAACAATCAGAAAAATAATCTTAACATTTTGATAAGAATTTTTTTTTTTTTTTCGAATATTTTGCGACAACAGGAGAGCACTCAGGATTAGGGGTTGCGACAGTCAAAGGGTTAAATACATCAATACATGTTGGGTCCTATAGCCCCATAACAGAGGTTGAGAAGTTGTTGGCGGTGTGGATAAATGAAAAACAGATAACGGGTGATAGTGTTTCCATGGCGATAATTTGTGAAAAGGCAAGGCAGTTGCACGCAGATCTTGTCAACAAAATGCCTGGAACCAGTGCTGATGCGAGGGATTTTAAAGCCAGCAAATGCTGGTTTGACATATTTAGGAAACGTAGTGGCATACACAGTGTTGTGAGGCATGGTGAGGCAGCCAGTTCAGACAAACGTGCTGCTGAAAGGTTTGTGTCTGAATTTAAGGGTTTGTAGACACTGAAAATTTCAAACCCGAACAAGTGTTTAATTGTGATGAAACAGGCCTCTTTTGGAAGAAAATGCCAAAGAGGACCTACATTACTCAAGAGGAAAAGGCACTGCCAGGACACATGCCTATGAAAGACAGATTAACTCTCATGTTGTGTAGTAATGCTAGTGGGGATTTTAAAGTGAAGCCTTTACTGGTGTATCACTCTGAAAATCCCAGAGTGTTCAAGAAACACAATGTGAACAAGAATAATTAGTGTGTGTTTTGAAAGGCTAACACTAAGGCATGGGTCACAAATGCAATTTTCTTGGAATGGCTCCCAGGAGTGTTTGGCCCCAGTGTGAAAAAATACCTACAGGAAAAGAAATTGGGACTCAAGTGCCTCTTGGTATTGGACAATGCTCCTGCTCATCCTCACAACTTGGAAGAGTTGTTGCCTGATGAGTTCAGTTTCATCAGAGTGAAGTTCTTGCCTCCTAACACCCCTCCTCTCACCCAGCCCATGGACCAGCAGGTCATTTCTAACTTCAAAAATTCTATACCAAAGCAGTGTTTCAAAAGTGCTTTTAAGTGACTTCGGACACTGATTTGACCCTAAGAGAGTTCTGGAAAGATCACTTCAGTATCCTCCATTGCATAAGCCTTATGGGTAGTAAGGCTTAGAGGGAGTGACTTCCAGGACTTTGAACTCTGCTTGGAGACAGTTGTGGCCGGATTCTGTCCAGATTAGATTTTGCTACCGAAGTGGCTAGTTTATTGTGCACCCCATATCCATCCTGTGGACGGTAGCACAAAAGCATATGGATACATAAAAGGCCTAGGCACTAGGCCCCAAAAGGGTTACCAATTGTACATTTCACTTATCTGTTACAAGCAAATTTAGGAAATTTGCTTAGTATAACTGGTATCTTATTTCATTAATAAGATATCTTGACATGTCACATAGGTCACTACACTGTCTATCTCTATATTCCTCAATAAGTGGACAAGACAGTGACCATATGCCTGATCACATAATTTGCATTTAGTTTGATCATCATCTGTGTGTCTCCCAAACTGCCAGAAGTACTTGTAGCCAAGCCTAAGCCTGGCCACTACAACATCAGTCAGTCTGTTCACATTGCAAGTTGCTCCATAAACATACTTATCTATGTTCATGTTATCATTGTGGGTTATAGATCTACTCAGGCTTCTAACTGCATTCCTATAGCAATCATTTTCATTATTTATTTCTATCCTAATATTATTCCTAATGCTAGACACAGATATACCAAAGTTATATTCTACATTCTCCTTCTGGGTACTCTTCTTGGCTAACATATCAACTTTATCATGAAGGAGTAATCCAATGTGTGATGGAATCCATAGCAATTGTACATTAATTCCTTTGTCCTGGATTTTTGAGTATCTATACCTGGCTTCTCCAATGAACATGCTGTTAGAGTCATTATATGAGTCAAGAGCCTTCAGTGATGACATAGAATCAGTAATGATAATAGAATCAAGCTCAGTGTCATAAGTTAGCTTTAGTGCCATTAGGATTGCAAACAATTCAGTTTGCAGTGTAAATGCCCAGTTGTTAATTCTTATGCCTAGTTCAACAGATTTATTATTGTTCTTAACTAGGGAGGTGGCAACCAGAGCAGATGCAGCCCTGCCAGAAGACTCCTGTTTAGATCCATCAGTGTATATAACTTGTGATAACTTATTACTACCAGCTAGGCGAGAAATTTCTTCTTGAGCAGTTGCTTTAACAAGTGATTTAAGGAAGGGATTACTAGCAATGACCTTCTTGGGAGGGACTTGCAGGTATGTGATATTAAATGAACACATCATCCATGGAGGGGTGAAATGCTATTGTTGCCTACAGTGATACAATTCATGGAGGTTGTAAAACTTAATGTAATTGCATGTTTTCACAATCCATTTAGATCTGTGAGTATTTACTTCTAGACATTTAGTAAGATTCATTGTGACAGTGTCTGGTTCATTTTTTAACATTCTAATACCAAGTACAGTGTTAATCTCAACAATCCTATCAATGATACTAGTAATACCAAGCTCCTTCCTCATACTGAGAACTTTTGTAGATTTGGGACAGCCAAGAATAATTCTGAGAGCTTCATTTTGCATTAACTCCAAGGGTTTGAGAGAACTTTCTCTAGCTAATATCAACATGGGAGCAGCATAATCAATTAAGGACCTAATATAGGCTATGTACATCATTCTCACGATTCTCACATTAGCACCATAGTTGGGGTTGTAGCCAGCAACAGCTTTAAGAGCATTTAGTCTATCTTAGCATTTTTTTATTTAGTTGTGGTATAGTGGATTTGTTAAAGGGTATATCTACACCAAGGTATCTGTAAGTTTTAACGTAGCTAATGTTTTCACCCTGCAAATAGATGGGTGGGGGATGTCGTTTGCTTGTTAATATCTTTGTTTTAGAGGATGTCATCAGCATAGTTTATAACTATATGTTTAGGTGAGGTAGGTAGAGCATTTAGGAGAGCATTAATCAGAATATTAAATAGCATGGGACTGAGAACTCCTCCCTGCAGTGTACCTAGGGACATTTCTTTAGACTCGCTTCTAAAGCCTTGGTAGAGGACAGAGGATACTCTGTTTGACAGGTATCCTATTATCCAGCAGAGTAGGCTACCACCAATATTCATTTTGGCTAGTTCATGTAGTATAACAGTTCTGTTCACGATATCAAATGCAGATTTTAGATCAAGAAATGTGGTAAAACTAGTAGAGGTGTGTGCGGTGAGAAAGGTGGAAATACAGTTCTGCACACTCTTACCTTTCATGAACCCATAGAGGAGGAGAGTTGGTGTCTGATTCTATAGTACAGTCTGTTAAGTATCATTCTTTCAAAATTTTACAAAGACAACTAGTTAAGGAGATCGGTCTAAATGTATCAGCCTGTTGGGGCTTATGGATAGGCACAATGAGACTATTGGTCCAGGAAGTAGGAAGAACTCCCTCAATGTAACTGGTATTATACAGTGCCAACAAAGGATTATTAGGCACGTGCCTTAAAGTTCTGAGAATATCATAGGTTATACCATCCTCTCCAGGAGCACTTGATCGACCTTTAGTTAATGCGTTATCTAATTCATACTTGGTGAAGAGCCAATCACTCTCATCAATATTTTGGCTCATAAAATTAATCAGTTTCAACATTTCTTCAGAAGCACTCTCTAAGTTTTCTCTAATATGAGATGGCAGGTTTTCATGCCTGGAGATTTTGGACCAGTCATTTATGAAGTCATTTGCTTTTTCAAGTGGAAAGGGATGAGCAACATTGCCAGTCTTTTTCTTGGTTATTTTATTTATACCTTTCCATGCCAGACTTAAAGGGGTAGACCTATTTAATCCACTAACGAATTGTTCCCATTCCTGTTGCCTAAGTTCTTGCTTTCTATTTCTTGCATTTGTTAGTGCAGCTTGGAACGTTCTGAGAAGGTCTGGGGTTCTACACTCACGGTATGTTTTACCAATCCTCCTAGCTGCATGTGTTAGATTGCGTAGCTGTAGGTCATTATAATATTTACATTGGTTTTTATTGTCATTTCTAGTGGAAGGTTTATGTTTTCTTTTCCTGCCCATTTGATCTGTGAGTACAGTCTCAATAGTGGTAACTAGATCATCATTGAATTTTTGTGTGCCAGTGGGCTCGTAATCCTTATACCATTGATCCAAGTGGTTAATAAAGTTATCTCTGTCTTCTGTGTTGAGAATAAGTTTCCTCCTTCTGTATTTAGCTCCTTGGTTGCTCGAGATATGTTAAAGATTGACAGTTGTGAGTCTTGGGAAGTGATCAGATAGAAGATCATCAACTATGACAGAGTCATGCATCATATATGATGTATTAAATCCAAGGCACAGATCTAGTATGCCTTTATGTATGTGAGTGGGCTCAGTAGTGCCTACAATACGAACATTATCATGCTCATTTAGAAATTTCTCTAGTTTAGTTCCATTGGTGTTTGTTATAGACCCACCAATATTCTTATGTCTGGCATTAAAGTCTCCAAGTATGAGGGTAGGTTCACTATTGATGCGATCTGGTAAAGCATCAGGTCGAAGCTGGTTTGCTGGGGCATAAAGATTAAAAATGTTTATGGAAAAATCGCCTGCGTATACTCTGACACCATGATACTGCATGTTTACTCGACTCTGCAGGGTAAGGAGTGAATGTGGCAAGTTCTTTCTGACATACATCACACAACAGTTGGTTGACCTTAAGTTATAAGCGCATATCCAGACAACTTTGGTGGAGGTACTTCTTCTTTCAGTCTACATTCCTGGAAACAGATGACATCAATATTCTTGGTTGCTCTAATATGATGTAAGTCAGGAAACCGCTTCCTAATGGAAGCAATGTTCCATGAAAAAATTTGTAATCTATCCATTGTAGTGAGTTATTATAATCTCTTGTTCATAAGATGGTAAGACTATTATGCTTTGCCTACAGTGTGCAGACACTTAAGAGCAAATAGCATAGTTTGTACGTGTTTATCTTCAGAACTTTTTTTTTATACATTTTCCGGCAATTTGCCAGGCAATCATGGGCTTCTTTCTTAAAAATGGCTTGAAATTGAACCGAGATTGTTGATGCACTTTTGACATCATCAACGCACTCAGGAGCATCATCTTGACTACATATATTTATTAAACTTGTCAGCATCTGTTCAAGATGCTCAATTTTTTCCTGCAAGTTTGTTATAATTTGAGGAAGGTCAGGAAAATCAAATGCCTCTCCAGAGGAAGGCTCTTCTGACTTAGTTCTTTCTGTAACACCTATAACCTTAACAGGTACCTTGGTTAAATCAATGCTCTTTGTTGGTGCCTGTGACATGACTACCTCATCATTCATTGCGGGTGGGTCCTGTGCATCTGACTCATCTCCAGCTTCCAGGGGTTACATGTGTGGTGTCCGTCTGACTGTTGGAGATGTGTGTATTGGGAGGAGTGACATGCTTATCCCCAAATTCAGGTGGAGGCATAGGTATGGGTGGTGAACTATCAGTTGTTCCACATGTGCTAGCAGGGTTGGCTAGCTCCTCCACAATTGGTGTGTGTGATGGCACTCTGGTATCACCAGAATCATTTGCAGGGAGGTTGGACTCGTCCACACTTTGCAGAGGTTCAGTCTCAGATCCGGTTGTGGTAGACTGGATGGCCTCATCCTCAAATGGCATTAAAGGACTGTTGTCATTTTTACGTCGAAGGTTGTTTGGGTTCCGACTGCAGTTCTTATAGGAAACTGTAACCCCTTCTTCTTTATAGCTTATATTTTTGGCTGTCAAAGCCTACTGTGCATTCTCTACTGGAATGTTTCCCAGCACACTTACCACACCAAGAATGTAGTATTCCACAGGCTACTGCCACATGGCCATAGTGCTGGCATTTGTAACACCTACGTTGAGGGGGTAGGTACACGTTGATGGGTAGGAAACGTAGACCATGCACCCAGATATTTCGAGGGAGGGGCACAGGGCCTACCCAACTGGCAACAATTTTGGGTTTTCCTTTAAGTCTTTTGGGCTTGATGATATGCTCCCTTAGAGTCAGATGGGATGGGTCCATGTCGAGAGGGTATCCAAAGATTATGATACTGACCCCTTTTTTAAAGTGATGCGTGTCTGATGGAGGGCGGAGAAGCTTAATATCCCCATAGGTTGTGTTAAGTAGATCACTGATCAGTTCTTTGTTCTGTTCCACAAACACAAAGTTGTGTGAGTTTTTTCCAAAGTGGATCCTCACCTTCGGATGTGCCTTTACTGCTTCCATTAGCCATGCACACCTACCCTGCGGCAGGGTGTTGTCAGGGAAGTTCAGCTTAACACAGTCTTCCTTAGAAAAAAAGGCTTCTTGCACCCTGTGTGCACCATGGACGTCTAGTTTCACATTGCCTACGAATCAAGTGAGCCTGACTACGTCGGTGCTCTAGCCTTTTCTCACTTTTCCATCTTTGTTTACTTATAAAGATCTGGAAGTTATCATCATTGTCATCACCTGCAGAAATATATTCCTCTGTGACAATTGCCATGTTTGCAGGTGATGATAGCTCATGTAAGACTCACAGTGTTAATAATATGGTACAATAATGGATTGTACAGACAAGGTCTTACACCTAATCACAAATCACAAGATGAGAATAAAGAGAGGTAGAACGGTAGGTAATATTGATCACAAAAATATTATATTAAATATAAGGTTCAATTTCAGTGATTCTGTCCAACAAAGGGATTTTGAAGGGTTTGAGGCTGACCCTGACGACCCCATGCCTGTTGTGGAAGGTATTGTAGCATTGGGGAACTGCCTGAGGTTGGAGGTGAGTGGTGAGGATGTGGAAGAGTTGGTGGAGGACCACAGGGTAGAGCTGACCACTGAAGAGCTGCAAGAGCTTTATCTCCAACAGCATCAGACCACAGTAGAGGTACCTTCTTCAGAGATTAAGGAAATTTGTTCTATGTGGACTAAGGTGCAGACATTTGTTGAAAAACACCACCCTGAGCAAGCTGAAACAAGCCATATCTGCAACATGTTCAATGACAAAATCTTGTCCCACTTCAGGAAAATGTTAGAGATACCAGAAACAGACCTCTCTGGACAGTTATTTTGTGCAACAGGGGTCTAGTGACTCTCAAGCTGGTCCTAGTGGCATTAAAAGACAAAGAAGGAAAGTAACCCCAGAGAGCGACTTGTTACCTGAAGTCCTTATGGAGGGGGATTCCCCTTCCAAACACCAAGCCCTCCCCCTGTCCTCCACCCTATCTTCTAGATGCCAGCAAGCCTCTTCAATAAAGGTAAGTAAATGTTATTTATTTTTATGTTATTTATTATTTATTATTATTTATTGTTATTATGTGTTATTATGTGTTTTGTGTATGTAAAACTATAGTTAATCTTTACAAAATTAATTTTTGGTGAATATTTTTGGGTGTCTGGAATGGATTAATTGTATTTACTTTATTTCTTATGGGAAATAATGGTTCGACTTTCGGCCAGTTCAAGTTAAGGCCTAGCTCCTGGAACGGATTATGGCCGATACTCGGGGGTCCACTATAATCTGCATCTTTTTACCAATCTCCACCAATTCCTGCCTGGCACCGTTCATGCCTCCCTGCAGTGGTGTCATAATGGGGGCAGGGGGTATGCCACCCCGGGTGACACCATCAAGGGGTGACACCATAGAGCCTCTAAAGAAGGTGACACTTATGCCCAAAACAGTGCTGCCTGATGTTGTTCCTTACTAAATGTGTGTCTCTGTGGCTTCTTGTGAAAGGAGTTTCTTGAAGTTGAAGCTGATTAAAAACTACAGTCCATAATGAGTCAATCCAGAATCTCATTCAGTCAAGTCAGTAAGTCATTCAGTCAAGTCAGTAAGTCATGCAGTCAAATCAGACAGTCAAGTCAGTAAGTTATTCAGTCAAGTCAGTAAGTCATTCAGTCAAATCAGTCAGTCAAGTCAGTAAGTTATTCAGTCAAGTCAGTCAGGTCACTAAGTCATTCAGTCAAGTCACTAAGTCATTCAGTCAAGTCAGTAAGTTATTCAATAAAGTCAGTAAGTCATTCAGTCAAGTCAGTCAGTCAAGTCAGTAAGTTATTCAGTCAAGTCAGTAAGTCAGTCAGTCAGTCAAGTCAGTAAGTCCTTCAGTCAAGTCAGTCAGTCAAGTCAGTAAGTTATTCAGTTAAGTCAGTAAGTCAGTCAGTCAAATCAGTAAGTCAGTCAGTCAAGTCAGTCAGTCAGTCAGTAAGTCAGTCAGTCAAGTCAGTTAGTCAGTCAGTCAAGTCAGTAAGTCAGTCAGTCAAGTCAGTAAGTCATTCAGTCAAGTGAGAGAATGAGAATGAGAATTTTTATTTCATTGCAAGTTTTCATCGTGTTTTTGTAATTACAATCATGAACTGAAGTGCAAGGAGAGCCACTTATATGCCATGGCATTGACATAAGAACATAAGAAAGGATGAACACTGCAGCAGGCCTGTTGGCCCATACTAGGCAAGTCCTTCACAATCCATCCCACTAACAGAGCTACCCAAGAAATAAGCTTTGATAATTCTATTTACTTATGTGCAAGTCCCACTCAAATCCAACCCCTCTCATTCATAAATTTATCCAACCTAAATTTGAAACTACCCAAGGTCCTAGCTTCAATAACCCTACTAGGCAGAATGTTCCACTCACCAACTACCCAATTTCCAAACCAATACTTTCCTATATCCTTTCTAAATTTAAACTTATCTAACTTGAATCCATTATTGCGGGTTCTCTCCTGGAGAGATACCCTCAAGACCTTATTTATATCCCCTTTGTTAATACCAATTTTCCACTTGTATACCTCGGTCATGTCTCCCCTCATTCTTCGTCTTACAAGTGAATGTAATTTAAGGGTCTTCAATCTATCTTCATACGGAAGATTTCTAATGCCATGTATTAATTTAGTCATTCTACGCTGAATTTTTTCTAATGAATTTATATCCATTCTGTAATATGGAGACCAGAACTGAGCTGCATAATCTAGGTGAGGCCTTACTAATGATGTATAGAGCTGTAATATAACCTCTGGACTTCTGTTGCTTACACTTCTTGCATTGCTCTCTTGGTTTAAGGTTGCTGCTTACCATAACCCCCAAGTCCTTCTCGCAATCTGAATGGCTAAGTTCTACATTATTTAACTTATAAGTGGTAGGGTTATGGACACTCCCTAGCTTCAGTACCTTGCATTTATCTACATTGAACTGCATCTGCCACTTTCTGACCATAAATTAAGTTTGTCTAAATCTTCCTGTAGTTCCATGACATCAATGTTTGAATCAATTATCCTACCTATCTTTGTGTCGTCAGCGAATTTGCTCATATCACTAGTAATTCCCTAGTAAAGGTCATTGATATATATTATAAACAACAACCGGCCTAAGACTGATCCCTGTGGAACGCCACTTGTTACAGATCTTCATTCGGATTTAACCCCATTAATGCACACTCTTTGCTTCCTGTTCGTGAGCCTTGACTCAATCCATGACAACACTTTTCCCCCAATGGCATGAGCTGCAACTTTCTTTAACAGTCTCTGGTGGGGTACCCAATCAAAAGCCTTACTAAAATCTAAATAAACAATATAAAATTTTTTATCGTGATCAACAGCCTCACAAGCTTTACCACAGAAAGTTAATAAATTACTTAGGCAGGAACGGCCCCTTGTGAATCCATGCTGAGTATCATTAAACAAATTATTTTTATCCAGATGGCTTCTTATAATATCAGCTATAATGGACTCTAGTAATTTGCCTACAATTGAGCTGTAATTTGACAGTAGTGACTTGTTCCCTGCTTTAAAAATAGGAATTACATTAGCCTTCTTCCACATATCAGACACTACACCTGTTTCAAGAGATATATTAAAAATGTTAGTTAATGGTTCACAGAGTTCCATTTTGCATTCCTTAAGAATCCTTGCAAAAAGTTCATCAGGACCCGGCGATTTATTTTGTTTCAGTCGGTCTACTTGTTTCATAACCATTTCGCTAGTGACTGTGATATTACATAATTTATCTTCTTCAGGGCCACTATAAAAATAATTACTGGGATATTATTAGTGTCTTCCTGTGTGAAAACTGAGAGAAAATAATTATTGAAAATAGAGCACATATCATTCTCCTTGTCAGTAAGATGCCCAGAGTTATTTTTAAGGGGACCTATCTTATCTCTAACTTTTGTTCTATAAACCTGGAAAAAACTTTTTGGGTTAGTTTTTAAATCCCTAGCAACTTTAATTTCATAGTCCCGTTTAGCTTTTCTTATCCCCTTTTTAACGTCCCTCTTAATGTCAGTATACTGATTTATAAGAAGACCCTCACCTCTTTTTATGTGCCTATAAATTCCTTTTTTCTGCCCTAAAAGATATTTGAGCCTATTATTCATCCACTTTGGGTCATTTCTACTTGATCTAATTTCTTTATACTAGTCAGAGAAATAGCAAACATCGAATTAAAACTAAAGGAATCTTACAGGAATTAAGAAACGCAGGAAGAACTAATAGCCATAAATGAAATTGAAAGAAACCCAAAGTATTTCTTTTCTTATGCAAAATCAAAGTCGAGAACAACAACCAGTATTGGGCCCCTACTTAAATGGGATGGGTCCTACACAGATGACAGCAAGGAAATGAGTGAGTTACTTAAGTCCCAGTATGACTCAGTTTTTAGCGAGCCGCTAACTAGACTGAAAATCGAAGACCTAAATGAATTCTTTATGAGAGTGCCACAGTACTTGACAGACGCATGCCTATCTGACATCACCCTGACACCAAATGACTTCGAAAAGGCAATAAATGACATGCCCATGCACTCCGCTCAGGCCTAGACTCATGGAACTCAGTGTTCATCAAGAACTGTAAGAAGCCCCTATCACGTGCTTTTAACATCCTATGGAGAGGGAGCATGGACACTGGGGTCGTCCGCAGTTACTAAAAACAACAGACAGCCCCACTCAGAAAGGGGGCAGTAAAGCAATAGCAAAGAACTACAGACCAATAGCGCTAACGTCCCATATCATAAAAATTTTTGAAAGGGTTCTAATAAGCAAGATCGCCCCTCATCTTGATACCCATCAATTGCACAACCCAGGGCAGCATGGGTTTAGAGCAGGTCGCTCCTGTCTGTCCCAACTACTGGACCACTACGACAAGGTCCTGGATGCTCTAGAAGACAAACAGAATGCAGATGTTATATACACAGACTTTGCAAAAGCCTTTGATTAGTGTGACCATGGTGTAATAGCACACAAAATGCGTGGTAAAGGTATAACAGGAAAAGTTGGTAGAGGGACCTATAATTTCCTAACAAGTAGAACACAAAGAGTAGTAGTCAACAGAGTAAAATCTGAGGCAACTACTGTGAAAAGCTCTGTTCCACAAGGCACAGTACTCGCTCCCATCCTGTTCCTCATCCTCATATCAGACATAGACAGGGATATAAGCCACAGTGCCGTGTCTTCCTTTGCAGATGACACCCGAATCTGTATGACAGTGTCCACCATTGAAGACACTGCAAGACTCCAAACAGACATAAACCAAATCTTTAAATGGGCTGCAGAAAACAATATAAAGTTCAATGATGATAAATTTCAATTACTCAGATACGGAAAACGTGAGGAAATTAAAATCTCATCAGAGTACAAAACTAATTCCAACCACACAATAGAGCGAATAACTAATGTCAAAGACCTGGGAGTGATCATGTCAGAGGATCTCACCTTCAAGGACCATAACACCGTAGCAACCACATCTGCTAGAAAAATGACAGGATGGATAATGAGAACCTTCAAAACCAGGGATGCCAAGCCCATGTTTACACTTTACAGATCGCTTGTTCTATCTAGGCTGGAATATTGCTGCACACTAACTGCACCTTTCAAGGCGGGTGAAATAGCTGACCTTGAAAATGTGCAGAGAACCTTCACGGCACGCATAACTGTGATAAACCACCTCAATTACTGGGAACGCTTGAAGTTCCTAAACCTGTACTCTCTAGAATGCAGGCGGGAGAGATACATTATTATATACACATGGAAAATTCTTGAGGGACTAGTACCAAACTTGCATATGAGAATCACTCCCTACGAAAGCAAAAGACTCGGCAGGCGATGTAACATCCCCCTAATGAAAAGCAGGGGTGCCACTAGCACGTTGAGGGATAACACAATAAGTGTCAGGGGCCCAAGATTGTTCAACTGCCTCCCAGCATACATCAGGGGATTACCAACAAACCCCTGGCTGTCTTCAAGCAGGCACTGGACAGGCACCTAAAGTCGGTACCTGACCAGCCAGGCTGTGGTTCGTACGTTGGACTACGTGCAGCCAGCAGTAACAGCCTGGTTGATCAGGCTTTAGTCCAACATGAGGCCTGGTCATAGACCGGGCTGCAGGGGCATTGACCCCTGGAATTCTCTCCAGGTAAACTCCAGGGATAAATGTTCTTTGGGCAGCCTGTATAGTGTTCAGAAAACTGTCATATTGATAGCTCTCTTCGTTACCCCAGTCCACAGATAATAAGTGTTCTCTAATCCCATTGTAATCTGCTAAGCGAAAATCTGGGACCTTTACTTAATCTAATGGCTTATAGACTATGTACGTACTTAATACTAGAGAAATTGATTGAGTTTGTTTTTGTTTCAGTAAGTTATTCAGTCAAGCCAGTAAGTATGTAAAGAAACATAGCGAGCCTCCCGAGTATCATCCTACAAACGTATGAACCAAATTGAAGACTGGTAGGGTGGTGTGGGTGGCTGAGGGTGGTTGGGGATAGCAGTAGGTCTCACCCATTGACTCATTAGTGTAACACACCCTCAATCATGTGGGTGACCTCCCGCGAACCATGTTAAATTAATTTTACGAAATGTTACATAAAATTGTGCCGCAATTCTTCAATCGTGCTATACCCGAATCGTGAATCATGCCAAATAAACTTGTGTTAAATGACAGTCTACTGTATATTCATTACTTCTCCCTTCATTTATGATGGCATCTAAAGGTAGTTAGTACAAATGATTAAACTCAGTGAACATGGTATGTTGATGGTAATAATATGGCTCTGGGCCACATTAAATATCATGTAGCTATGCAGCTGTGTAGCCATAACTACGTCTACCAGCTACCTACACCTGACTTCCTACAAATAAACACTACTCACCTCTCATCCTACATTAAGACTACACATATTTTAAGGTTAATAATGAGTGTACTGTATACATATGTATTTTATCTCTCTGGGTGGAGAGCGGCCATGTCCCGGGCAGGTGGACGCATCTGATAAGGATGATTTCCGAGCGGATGTACGAAACCCGGGGGAAGATTTTGCCGAAAAAAGTGCTTGAAATCCGAATTGAGCAATTTCTGCACAGGACGAAAACCAGGGGTTCACTGTAATTAGGTTTTTCAAATATCACCACTACTGACACTATCATAATTATCACCACTACTGACACTATCATAATTATCAACACTACTGACACTATCATAATTATCACCACTACTGACACTATCATAATTATCAACACTACTGACACTATCATAATTATCAACACTACTGACACTATCATAATTATCACCACTACTGACACTATCATAATTATCAACACTACTGACACTATCATAATTATCACCACTACTGACACTATCATAATTATCACCACTACTGACACTATCATAATTATCACCACTACTGACACTATCATAATTATCACCACTACTGACACTATCATAATTATCAACACTACTGACACTATTATAATTATCACCACTACTGACACTATCATAATTATCACCACTACTGACACTATCATAATTATCACTATCATAATTATCAACACTACTGACACTATCATAATTATCAACACTACTGACACTATCATAATTATCACCACTACTGACACTATCATAATTATCACCACTACTGACACTATCATAATTATCACTATCCATAATTATCAACACAAACTGACACTATCATAATTATCACACTACTTGACACTATCATAATTATCAACACTACTGACACTATCATAATTATCACCACTACTGACACTATCATAATTATCAACACTACTGCCTATCATAATTATCACCACTACTGACACTATCATAATTATCACACTACTGACACTATCATAATTATCACCACTACTGACACTATCATAATTATCAACACTACTGACACTATCATAATTATCACCACTACTGACACTATCATAATTATCAACACTACTGACACTATCATAATTATAAACCACTACTGACACTATCATAATTATCACCACTACTGACACTATCATAATTATCAACACTACTGACACTATCATAACTATCAACACTACTGACCTATCATAATTATCACCACTACTGACACTATCATAATTATCATCACTACTGACACTATCTATAATTATCACCACTACTACACTATCATAATTATCACCACTACTGACATTTATCATAATTATCATAACACTACTAGTCTTCAATTATCACCACTACTGATACTATCAGTTATCATCACTACTAGACTTCAGTTATCACACTACTAACTATATATTATCATCACTACTAACTTCTAATTATCACCACTACTAGTACTTCAGTTATCATCACTACTAGTACTACAGTTATCATCACTACTAGTACTACAGTTATCACCACTACTGAACTACTAGTTATCATCACTACTGTACTATAGTTATCACCCCAACTAATACTTCATTATCACCACTACTAACTTCAGTTATCACCCACTACTAGTACTACAGTTTCACCACTACTAGTATTACAGTTATCACCACTACACTACTACAGTTATCACCTACAGCACTTTATCATCACTACTGACACTTAATTATCACCTACCACACATCATTTATCACTACCAGTACAACTTAGTTATCACCACCCAGTACTACATTGTCACCACTACAGTACTAACTACAGTTATCACCACTACTACAATTATCACCCTACTAGCACATCATTTATCACACTACCAGCACTAATTTATCACCACTACCACACATCATTTATCACCTACCAGTACAACATTATCACCACTACGCACTACATTATCACCACAATACTAACTATCATTATCATCACTACTAGTACTTCATTATCACACTACTAGCACTCATTTATCACACTACCAGCACTTACATTTATCATCACTACACACATCATTTATCACCACTACCAGTACTACAGTTATCACCACTACAGTACTACATTTCACCACTCAGTCTAATACATTATCACACTACTAGACTATCATTATCACACACTAGTACTATCATTATCACCACTACTAGCACTATCATTTATCACACTACACTACTATCATTATCACCACTACTAGACATTAGTTATCACACTACAGTACTTCAGTTATCACCACTACAGACATCATTTATCATCACTACAGCACATACATTATCATCACTACTAGCCATTCACCACTACTATTCAGTTATCACTACTAGCACTATCAGTTATCACCACTACTAGACTACATTTATCACCACTACTAGTACTACATTATCATCCACTACTATCACCTTACACATTTATCACCACTACCTGTACTTCATTTATCATCACTACTAGCACATCATTTATCACCACTACAGTACTATTTATCACCCAACCCTAGCACATCATTTATCACCACTACCAGCATTATTATCACTACTAGCACTACTATTATCACCCTACCAGCACATCATTTATCATCACTACCAGCACTCATTTATCACACTACCAGCACATCATTTATCACTACCAGCACATCATTTATCACCACTACCAGTATCATTTATCACCACTACCAGACAATCATTTATCACACTACTAGACATTTATCACCACTACAGCATCATTTATCATCACTACCAGCACATCATTTATTTTTTCAGAACATCATTTACTATAAAAAATTCCCTTCAGTTTCTCTTTTTTATGTTCAGTATTGATAATGTTTTTCCCCCCCCAAAAGGTAGACATAAAGGCTCTTTTTTTTATGGTGCCTGGGGGGGCCCTATCCACTTTCCCAGGATTCATTTCCAAAACACGTGTTGAAAAGGTTTGTTTTTTCCTCGCTAACAGGCCTTATAATTTTTTCTTTCCTTCGGTTCCGCTCTTCCCTTTTGGAACCCTTCTGCCTTTTACTTTTTTTGGCTTTTGCGGGTTTTGTTGGGGAAAATTTAAAAAAAGGGGAAAATTCAAAAACCAAAAAACCCAAAGGCAAAAAAATCTTTAATTTTTTCGTTTTCCTTCCCCCCAACCGGGGGGCCCCAAAAACACCCCTTTTTCCCAAAGGTGGGCTGTTTTTAGCCCCCATCAGAGCTTTTTTTTCCCCAAAGAATTTCGCGGGGGTTTCTTAATTATACTCTGGGGTTTGAAGCAGTGAAACAGCCGGCCCCTGAAGTCTTAAATGGATTTTTTTCAATTTTGTTTTTAAATTAGATGGCCCATTTTTTAAAAACCAACCCCTTTTAATTCTTAAAAATCTATAAAAAAAGGAAAAGACCTCAGTGCCCCCAAAAACTTCCTCTCTCCAAAAACCCTTTTTAAAATTTTAAGTTCAAGAAAAAACCCTGCGGGGGGGCCCCAGGTTTTGGGCTGGGCCGGTCGGCCCAAAGGTGTCCCAGCAAAGGCTGAAAAAAAAGGAAAAAGGGGGAATATAAGGGGTTTTAAAACCCCCTATGCTTGGGAACCCCGTAAGACGGCTCCCAAAAAATCGGCGGGGGTTTGGGGCCTCAAAAGAATAAAGGCAAAGGCCAATTAAAAAATTTTAAAAGGGGGTTTTCGGAAGGAAAAAAAATTGTGGGCCGATTCAGGGGAAAAACAAGGCCTTTCCCTTTCCCAAACAGTTTTTTGAGAAGGAGCATGTGGGGGAAAGAGGGACTGGCCCCTCCCGGGACCCCCCCAAAAAAAACGACCTTTTTTCCCCCCAAAGGGGGCCCCAAAAAAGACATTATCAATCTGTTTAAAAAAGGGGAATAACGAAGTACTGGTTTTTAATAAAAAAATGTCGGGGGTAATGTGAAAATAAAGTGATGATAAATTTGGGAGTGGGGATAAATGATCTTAGTGATGTTATGTGTGGAAAAATGATGTGCTGGAAGTGATGATAAATAATCCCCGGGGGGAATTATTCGGTATGATAAATGATGTGCTGGTGTGGTGATAAATGATGAGGGGGTAGGGGAAAATAAATGATGTGAAAATAGTGATAAAAAAATGATGTGCTAAAAATTTTGATAAATGATGTTTTTAAATGGGATAAATGATGGGGTTAGTGGGGAAAATTTTAATTCCCGGGCGATAAATGAGGGGAAAATTGATAAATGATTTGGAAAATGGTGATAAAGAATCTAATATTGATAAAAATGTGCTGGTAGTGGTGATAAATGATTCGTGTGATGATAAATAATGTGGGTAGGTGATAAATGAAGTATAAAAAGGAAAAAAAAGGGAAGTGTGAAAATGATGTGGTGATAGTGATGAAAAATTAAGTGGGGAAAAATGTGCGGGAAAAACTTGATAATTTGTAGTGCTAGGGAAAACTTTTAAAAACTAGTAGTGGGAAACTGTAGTACTGGGTTTTGGTGAAAACTGTATTAGTAGTGATGAAATTAGTTTTTCTTGTAGTGGGGGGGAATTTTTGTGGGGAAAACCCGTTTTTACTGGTAGTGATAAATGATGTGGGGGTGGGGATGATAAATTAAGTGCTGGTAGTATAAAAAAGTGCAAAAAGGGGGGATAATACTAGAAAAATTTTTTAATTAATTAAAAACAAGGGGGGGCAACGGGGACTGGTAGGGGTAAAAAAATGTTGATGGGTAGTGAAAATGTGTGGGGTGGGGTGATATTTTAAATTTTGGAAAAGTGTTTAAAAGATGCGGGGGCCCTTAATGTAGTAGTGCTTGGGGGGGATCTGTAATCTAATTGGGGTAAAAAATGTAGTCTGGGGGGTGATAACTATGGCTAGTGGGGATGATCTGTAGTACTAGTAGTGTGATAAACTGAAAATACTAGTGGGGATAAATTTTAAAACTAGTATGGGAAAACCCGTAGTATATAGTGGTAACTGAATCTAGAATTGTAGGGAAAATAAAAAGTGGTGATAATTGAACAAGTGTGTTGATGGGTTTTGATAGTGTCAAATGTTAAAGTTTGAAAGTGTCAGTAGTGTTGAAAATTTTGATAGTGTCAGTAGTGTTGATAATTATGATAGTGCCCCGTAATGTTGATAATTTGATAGTTGTAGTGATATATTAAATTTTTGGGTTTGATTTAGATGTGTCAGTAGTGTTGATATTGATGTGTCGTAGTGTTGATAATTTGATAGTGCCCCCAGGGGTTTATAATTAGATGTGTCAGTAGTGGTGATTTAAAAATGTCGGGAGTGGTGATTTTATGATGGGGTCGTGTGTTGTAATTTTGATAGTGTCGGAAAAATTGATTTGATAGTGCCCCTGTGTTGAAATTATGAAGTGTCTAGTGGTGAAAAATAAAGTGTCGGGTTTTGATAATTATGATAGTGTCAGAAAAATTTTTTATATTTTTGGGAAAGGGGAAAATGTTGATTTATGAAAATTTTGGGAGTGTTATAATTTTGATGGGGGTAGTAGTGTTGATAATTATGATAGTGTCGGGAGTGTTGAAAATTATATGTGGGAGTTTGAAATTATGAAATTTTGTGGTGAAAATTATAATATTCAGTAGTGGTAATTATGATAGTGTCGGTAGTGTTGATAGTTATGATAGTTCAGTAGTGGTGAAATTATGATAGTGTCGAAGTGTTAAAAATTGATAGTTCGTAGTGGTGATTTGATAGTGTCGGTGGGGTTTTTGATAGTGTCAAAAATTTTGATAATTATGATAGTGTCAGTGTGTTGAAGTTTGATAGTGTCAGTAGTGGTGATATTTGAAAAACCTAATTCAGTAAACCCCTGGTTTCGTTCTGTGCAGAAATTGCTCAATTGGTTTCAAGCACTTTTGGCAAAATCTTCCCTGGGTTTCGTACATCCCCAAATCATCCTTATCAGATCGTCCACCTCCCGGGACATGGCGCTCTCCACCCAGGGGAATAAAATACATATGTATGGTACCTCATTAATTAACTTTAAAATATGTAGTCTTAATGTAGGATGAGGGTGAGTAGTGTTTATTTGTGGGAAGTCAGGTGTGGGTACCCCGTAAAGCGTGTTGTTAAACAGCTGTAGCTACATGATTTTAATGTTTAGGGCCATATTATTATCAAATACCATTTTCCCTTTGAGTTTAATCATTTGTAACAACTACCTTTAGATGCCATCATAAATGGGAAAGTAATGAATATACAGTAGAGTGTCATTTAACACAAGTTTTTTTTGGCATGATTCACGATTGGGTATAGCATGATTGAAAAATTGCGCACAATTTTTTGTAACATTTAAAAAATTAATTTAACATGGTTAGGAAAAATTTTGAGTGTATGGTGCCCAAAATGATTGGGGGTGTGTTCACTAATGAGTCAATGGGTGAGACCTACTGCTATCCCCCGCCACCCTCAGCCACCCACACCCCCTACCAGTCTTCAATTTGGTTCATACGTTTGTAGGATGATATGGGAGGCTGCTATGTTTCTTTCATACTTACTGCGACTTGAATAACACTGAAACAAAAACAAACTCAATCAATTTCTCTAGTTTTAAAATCGTACATAGTCTATAAGCCATTAGATTAAGTAAAGGTCCCAGATTTTCCCTTAAATTACAATGGGATTAAGAACACTTATTATCTGTGGACTGGGGTAACAAAGGGGGCTATCAATATGACGTTTTCTGAACATTTCAGGCTGCCCAAAGAACATTTATCCCTGGGTTTACCGGGGAAGAATTCCAGCGTCAATGCCCCTGCAGCCTGGTCATGACCGGGCCTGATCAACCAGGCTTTACTGCTGGCTGCCCTTTCAACATCAAACCCACAGCCTGGTGTCAGGTGGCTTTGGTGCCTGTCAGTTTTAAAAAGACAGCCAGGGGTTTTTTTGGTAACCCCCTGATGTATGCTGGAGGCAGTTGAACAATCTTGGGCCCTATTCTTTTGTGTTGTCCATCAACGTGCTGGTGACCCCTGCTTTTCATTGGGGAATGTTACATGGCCTGGAGTCTTTTGCTTTGTAGGGGTGATTCTCATATGCAAGTTTGGTACTAGTCCTCAAGAATTTTCCGTGTATATAATAATTATCTCTCCCCCCATTCTAGAAGTACAGGTTTAGGAACTTCAGCGTTCCCCAGTAATTGAGGTGGTTTATCAGGTTATGCGTGCCTGAAGGTTCTCTGCACATTTTCAAGGTCAGCAATTTCACCCTTGAAAGGTGCAGTTAGTGTCCGAAATATTCCAGCCTAGATAGAACAAGCGATCTGTAAAGTGTAAACTGGGCTTGGCATCCTGGTTTTGAAGGTTCTCATTATCCATCGTGTCATTTTTCTAGCAGATGTGGTTGCTACGGTTTATGGTCCTTGAAGGTGAGATCCTCTGACATGATCCTCCCAGGTCTTTGACATTAGTTATTCCTCTATTTGTGGTTGGAATTAGTTTTGTCTCGATGAGTTTTAATTTCCTCACGTTTTTTCCTTCTAAATTGGAAATTTCTCATCTTGAACTTCATATTGTTTTTCTGCAGCCCTTTAAAAATTTGGTTTATGTCTTTCTTGGAGTCTTGCAGTGTCTTCAATGGTGGACACTGTCCCTACAGATTCGGGTGTCATCTGCAAGGGGAAAACAAGGGACTGTGGCTTATATCCTGTCTATTCCGATATGAGGATGAAAGGGGAAAAGGATGGGAGTGAGTACTGTGCCTTTGGAACAGAGCTTTCACAGTAGTTGCCTCAGATTTTATTCTTTATTTTTACTCTTTGTGTTCTACTTTTGGAAATTATAGGTCCCTCTACCAACCCTTTTATTCCTTTATCATGCATTTTGTGTGCTATTACACCATGGTCACACTAATCAAAGGCTTTCAAAGTCTGTGTATATAACATCTGCATTCTGTTTGTCTTCTAAAGCATCCAGGACCTTGTCGTAGTGGTCCAGTAGTTGGGACAGACAAGAGCGGCCTGCTCTAAACCCATGCTGCCCCCGGGGGGTGCAATTTATGGGTTATCCCAAAATGGGGCGATCTTGCTTCTTAAAAACCCTTTCAAAATTTTTATGATATGGGGCTTGCGCTTTGGTCAGTTCTTTTCTTTGCTTTCTGCCCCTTTCTGGAGTGGGGCTATGTCTGTTGTTTTTTTGTAACTGCGGGGCAAGGGGATGCTCCCCCTCCTGGGGGTGTTAAAAGCAGTGATAGGGGCCTTTAAAATTCTTGATGAACACTGAGTTCCATGAGTTGGGTACAAAGGTGGGCATTTATTTTTTTTCAAGTATTTTGGCATCAAGGGTGATGTCAGATAATTCTGTCAAGTACTTGGCCTCTCATAAAAATTCATTTGGGGCTTCGATTTTCAGTCTAGTTAGCGTTGCTAAAAACTGAGTCATCTTTTGGGGCTTAAATCTCTCATTTCCTTGCTGTCATCTGTGTAGGACCCATCCCATTTAAGAAAGGAACACTGGTTTTGTTCTCGACTTTGATTTTGCAAAGAATGAAATATTTGGGGGTTTTCCCTTTCAATTTCATTTATGGCTATTAGTTCTTCGTGGTTTCTTAATTCCTGTAAGATTCCTTTAGTTTAATTGATGTTTGCATTTCTCTTACTAGTATAAAGAAATTAGATCAATAGAAAAAACCCCAAAGTGGATGAATAATAGGCTAAAATATATTTTAGGGCGGAAGAAGGAATTTATAGGCACATAAAAGAGGTGAGGGTCATCTTATAAATCAGTATACTGACATTAAGAGAGCGTTAAAAGGGGGATAAGAAAAGCAAAACGGGACTATGAAATTAAAGTTGCTGGGGATTAAAAAACCAAAAAAGTTTTCCCAGGTTTATAGAACAAAAGTTAGAGAAAGATAGGTCCCTTAAAAAAACTCTGGGCATCTTACTGACAAGGAGAATGATATGTGCTCTTTTCAATAATTATTTTCTCTCAGTTTTCACCGGAAACATAAAATATCCCAGTAATTATTTTTTATAGTGGCCCTGAAGATAAATTATGTAATATCACAATCACAAAGAAATGGTTATGAAACAAGTAGACCGACTGAAACAAAATAAATCCCCGGGTCCTGTAACTTTTGCAAGGTTTTAAGGATCCAAAATGGAACTCTTAAAACCATTAACTAACATTTTTAATCTATCTTTCAAACAGGTGTAGTGTCTGATATGTGGAAGATGGCTAATGTAATTCCTATTTTTAAAGCAGGAACAAGTCACTACTGTCAAATTACAGCTCAATTGAAGGCAAATTCCCAAAGTCCATTATAGCTGATATTATAAGAAGCCATCTGGATAAAAATAATTTGATTAATGATACTCAGCATGGATTCAAAGGGGCCATTCCTCCCTAACTAATTTATTAACTTTCTTTGGTAAAGCTTGTGGGCTTTGATCACAATAAAAAATTTGATATTTTTATTTAGATTTTAGTAAGGCTTTTGATTGGGTACCCCACAAAGTTGTTAAAAGTTGCAGCCCCTGGCATTGGGAAAAGTGTTGTCATGGATTGAGTCAAGGCTCACGAACAGGAAGCAAAGAGTGTGCATTATTTTTATTTTTATTAACACATCGGCCGATTCCCACCAAGGCAGTGGCCCGAAAAAAGAAAAACTTTCATCATCATTCACTCCATCACTGTCTTGCCAGAAGGGTGTTTTTACTACAGTTATAAAACTGCAACATTAACACCCCTCCTTCAGAGTGCGCACTGTACTTCCCATCTCCAGAACTCAGTCCGGCCTGCCGGTTTCCTGAATCCCTTCATAAATGTTACTTTGCTCACCTCCAACAGCCGTCAAGTATTAAAAAACCATATGCCTCTTTCACTCCTATCAAATACGCTCACATGCTTGCTGAAGGTCAAGCCCTCGCACACAAAACTTCCTTTACCCCTCCCTCCAACCTTTCCTAGGCCGACCCCTACCCCGCCTTCCCTCCACTACAGATTTATACACTCTCGAAGTCACTCTGTCTCGTTCCATTCTCTCTCATGTCCAAACCACCTCAACAACCCTCCTCAGCTCTCTGGACAATCGTTTTGGTAATCCCGCACCTCCTCCTAATTTCCAAACTCCGAATTCTCTGCATTATATTCACACACATTGACCTCGACATTGCACATCTCCACTGCCTCCAGCCTTCTCCCTCGTTGCAACATTCATCACCCATGCTTCACACCCATATAAGAGCGTTGGTATAACTATACTCTCATACATTCCCCTCTTTACTTCCATGGACAAGGTTCTTTGTCTCCACAGACTCCAAGTGCTCACTCACCCTTTTCCCCTCATCAATTCTATGATTCACCTCATCCTTCATAGACCCATCCGCCGACATGTCCACTCCCAAATATCTGAATACATTCACCTCCTCCATACTCTCTCCCTCCAATCTGATATCCAATCTTTCGTCACCTATTCTTTTTGTTATCCTCATCACCTTACTCTTTCCTATATTCACTTTCAATTTTCTTCTTTTACACACCCCCACCAAATTCATCCATCCAACCTCTGCAGCTTCTCTTCAGAATCTCCCAAAAGCACAGTGTCATCAGCAAAAAGCAACTGTGACAACTCCACTTTGTATTTGCTTCTTTATCTTTTAGCCCAACACCTCTTGCCAAGACCCTCGCATTCACTTCTCTTACAACCCCATCTATAAATATATTGAACAACCACGGTGACATCACATCCTTGTCTAAGGCCCACTTTTACTGGGAAATAGTCCCCTTCCCTCCCTACACACTCTAACCTGAGCCTCACTATCCTCATAAAAACTCTTCACTGCTTTCAGTAACCTTCCTCCTATTCCATACACCTGCAACATCTGCCACATTGCCCCTATCTACCCTATCATCGCCTTTTCCAAATCCATAAATGCCACAAAAACATCTTTACCCTTATTCAAATACTGTTCACCTATATGTTTCACTGTAAACACTTGGTCTACACACCCCTACCTTCCTAAAGCCCCCTTGTTCATCTGCTATCCTGCTTTCTGTTTTACTCTTAATTCTTTCAATAATAACTCTACCATACATTTACCAGGTACACTCAAAAGACTTATTCCCCTATAATTTTTGCACTCTCTTTTGTCCCCTTTGCCTTTATACAAAGGAACAATACACGTCTCTGAACCCCTAGGTACCTTACCTCTTCCATACATTTATTAAATAATAGCACCAACCACTCCAAAATTATATCCCCACCTGCTTTTAACATTTCTATCTTTATCCCATCAATCCCAGCTGCCTTACCCCTTTCATTCTACCCACTGCCTCAGAACTTCCCTACACCCACAACTGGCTCTTCCACACTCTACAAGATGTTATTCCTCCTTGCCCTACACACGAAATCACAGCTTCCCTGTCTTCATCAACATTTAACAAATCCTCAAAATATTCTCTCCATCTTCCCGATACCTCTAACTCTCCATTTAATAATCTCCTCTCCTATTTTTAACTGTCAAATCCATTTGTTCTCTAGGCTTCCTCAACTTATTAATCTCATTCCAAAACTTTTCTTATTTTCAACAAAATTTGCTGATAACATCTCACCCACTCTCTCATCTGCTCTCTTTTACATTGCTTCACCACTCTTTTAACCTCTCTTTTTCTCTCCATATACTCTTCCCTCCTTGCATCACTTCTACTTTGTAAAACCTCTCATATGCTAACTTTTTCTCCCTTACTACTCTCTTTACATCATCATTCCACCAATCACTCCTCTTCCCTCCCGCACCCACTCGCCTGTAACCACAAACTTCTGCTGAACACTCTAACACTACATTTTAAATCTACCCCATACATTTTCGACCCCATTGCCTACACTCTCACTAGCCCATCTATCCTCCAATAGTTGTTTATATCTTACCCTAACTGCCTCCTCTTTTAGTTTATAAACCTTCACCTCTCTTTTACTTACTGATTCTATTTTCCTTGTATCCCATCTACCTTTTACTCCCACTGTAGCTATAACTAAAAGTGATCTGATATATCTGTAGCCCCTCTATAAACATGTACATCCTGAAGTCTACTCAACAGTCTTTTATCTACCAATACATAGTCCAACAAACTACTGTCATTATGCCCTACATCATATCTTGTATACTTATTTATCCTCTTTTTCTTAAAATATGTATTACCTATAACTAAACCCCTTTCTATACAAAAGTTCAATCAAAGGGCTCCCATTATCATTTACACCTGGCACCCCAAACTTACCTACTACACCCTCTCTGCATGTTTCTCCCACTTTAGCATTTAGGTCCCTACCACAATTACTCTCTCATTTGGTTCAAAAGTTCCTATACATTCGCTTAACATCTCCCAAAATCTCTCTCTCTTCTCTACACTCCTCTCTTCTCCAGGTGCATACACGCTTATTATGACCCACTTTTCGCATCCGACTCTTATTTTAATCCACATAATCCTTGAATTTACACATTTATATTCCCTCTTTTCCTTCCATAACTGATCCTTCAACATTATTGCTACCCTTCCTTAGCTCTAACTCTCTCAGATACTCCTGACTTAATCCCATTTATTTCTCCCCACTGAAACTCGCCTACCCCCTTCAGCTTTGTTTCGCTTATGGCCAGGACATCCAACTTCTTTTCATTCATAACATCGGCAATCATCTCTTTCTTATCATCCGCACTACATCCACGCACATTCAGACAACCCAATTTTATAAAGTTTTCTTCTTCTCGTTTCTAGTAGATTTGTACAGGAGAAGGGGTTACTAGCCCATTGCTCCCGGCATCTTAGTCGCCTCATACGACACGCATGGCTTACGGAGGAAAGATTTTTCCCTTCCCCATGGACAATAGAGAAAATAAAAAGAACAAGAGCTATTAAGAAAAAAGAAAAACCTAGATGTGTGTATGTATATATATGCATGTGTATGCCAGTGTAGTGTGACCTAAAGTGTAAGTAGAAGTAGCTAGATATACCTGTTATCCAGCGTGTTTATGAGACAGAAAAAGACACCAGCAATCCTACCATCATGTAAAACAGTTTCAGGTTTCTGTTTCACAGTCACCTGGCAGGACGGTAGTACCTCCCTGGGTGGTTGCTGTCTACCAACCTACTACCTTAAATCCGAATGAAATCCGAATGAAGATCTGTAACAAGTGGGTTCCCACAGGGATCAGTCTTAGGCCGGTTGTTGTTTATAATATATATCAATGACCTTTACGAGGGAATTACTAGTGATATGAGCAAATTCGCCGACGACACAAAGATAGGTAGGATAATTGATTCAAACATAGATGTCATGGAACTACAGGAAGATTTAGACAAACTTAATTTATGGTCAGAAAGTGGCAGATGCAGTTCAATGTGGATAAATGCAAGGTTCTGAAGCTAGGAGTGTCCATAACCTAGCACTTATAAGTTAAATAATGTAGAACTTAGCCATTCAGATTGCGAAAAGGACTTGGGGGTTATGGTAAGCAGCAACCTTAAACCAAGAGAGCAATGCATAGCGTACGTAATAAGGCAAATAGATTACTGGGATTTATATCAAGAAGTGTAAGCAACAGAAGTCCAGAGGTTATATTACAGCTTTATACATCATTAGTAAGGCCTCACCTAGATTATGCAGCTCAGTTCTGGTCTCCATATTACAGAATGGATATAAATTCATTAGAAAACATTCAGCGTAGAATGATTAAATTAATACATGGCATTAGAAATTTTCCGTATGAAGATAGATTGAAGACCCTTAAATTACATTCACTTGTAAGACGAATAATGAGGGGAGACATGACCGAGGTATACAAGTGGAAAATGGGTATTAACAAAGGGGATATAAATAAGGTCTTCAGGATATCTCTTCAAGAGAGAACCCGCAATAATGGATACAAGTTAGATAAGTTTAAATTTAGAAAGGATATAGGAAAGTATTGGTTTGGAAATTGGGTAGTTGGTGAGTGGAACAGTCTGCCTAGTAGGGTTATTGAAGCTAGGACCTTGGGTAGTTTCAAATTTAGGTTGGATAAATTTATGAGTGAGAGGGGTTGGTTTGAGTGGGACTTGCACATAAGTAAATAGAATTATCAAAGCTTATTTCTTGGATAGCTCTGTTAGTGGGATGGATTGTGAAGGACTTGCCTAGTATGGGCCAACAGGCCTGCTGCAGTGCTCATCCTTTCTTATGTTCTTATGTTAATGCCATGGCATATAAGTGGCTCTCCTTGCACTTCAGTTCATGATTGTAATTACAAAAACACGATGAAAACTTGCAATGAAATAAAAATTCTCATTCTCATTCTCTCACTTGACTGAATGACTTACTGACTTGACTGAATGACTTACTGACTTGACTGACTGACTTACTGACTTGACTGACTGACTTACTGACTTGACTGACTGACTTACTGACTTGACTGACTGACTTACTGACTTGACTGACTGACTTACTGACTTGACTGACTGACTTGACTGCTGACTTACTGACTTAACTGAATAACTTACTGACTTGACTGACTGACTTGACTGAATGACTTACTGACTTGACTGACTGACTTACTGACTTGACTGAATAACTTACTGACTTGGCTGACTGACTTGACTGAATGACTTACTGACTTTATTGAATAACTTACTGACTTGACTGAATGACTTAGTGACTTGACTGAATGACTTAGTGACTTGACTGACTGACTTACTGACTTGACTGAATGACTTACTGACTTGACTGAATAACTTACTGACTTGACTGACTGATTTGACTGAATGACTTACTGACTTGACTGAATGAGATTCTGGATTGACTCATTATGGTCTGTAGTTTTTAATCAGCTTCAACTTCAAGAAACTCCTTTCACAAGAAGCCACAGAGACACACATAGTAAGGAACAACATCAGGTAGCACTGTTTTGGGCATAAGTGTCACCTTCTTTAGAGGCTCTATGGTGTCACCCCTTGATGGTGTCACCCGGGGTGGCATACCCCCTGCCCCCATTATGACACCACTGCAGGGAGGCATGAACGGTGCCAGGCAGGAATTGGTGGAGATTGGTAAAAAGATGCAGTTTATAGTGGACCCCCTAGTATCGGCCATAATCCGTTCCAGGAGCTAGGCCTTAACTTGAACTGGCCGAAAGTCGAACCATTATTTCCCATAAGAAATAAAGTAAATACATTTAATCCATTCCAGACACCCAAAAATATTCACCAAAAATTAATTTTGTAAAGATTAACTATAGTTTTACATACACAAAACACATAATAACACATAATAACAAGAAATAATAATAAATAATAAATAACATAATAATAAATAACATAAAAATAAATAACATTTACTTACCTTTATTGAAGAGGCTTGCTGGCATCTGGAAGATAGGGAGGAGGACAGGGGGAGGGCTTAGTTTTTGGAAGGGGAATCCCCCTCCATAAGGACTTCAGGTAACAAGTCCCTCTCTCGGGTTACTTCCCTTCTTTGTCTTTTAATGCCACTAGTACCAGCTTGAGAGTCACTAGACCCTTGTTGCACAAAATAACTGTCCAGAGAGGTCTGTTTCTGGTATCTCTAACATTTTCCTGAAGTGGGACAAGACACCCAAAAATATCCACCAAAAATTAATTTTGTAAAGATTAACTATAGTTTTACATACACAAAACACATAATAACAAGAAATAATAATAAATAATAAATAATATAATAATAAATAACATAAAAATAAATAACATTTACTTACCTTTATTGAAGAGGCTTGCTGGCATCTAGAAGATAGGGAGGAGGACAGGGGGAGGGCTTAGTGTTTGGAAGGGGAATCCCCCTCCATAAGGACTTCAGGTAACAAGTCCCTCTCTGGGGTTACTTCCCTTCTTTGTCTTTTAATGCCACTAGGACCAGCTTGAGAGTCACTAGACCCCTGTTGCACAAAATATCTGTCCAGAGAGGTCTGTTTCTGGTATCTCTAACATTTTCCTGAAGTGGGACAAGATTTTGTCATTGAACATGTTGCAGATATGGCTTGTTTCAGCTTGCTCAGGATGGTGTTTTTCAACAAATGTCTGCACCTTAGTCCACATAGAACAAATTTCCTTAATCTCTGAAGAAGGTACCTCTACTGTGGTCTGATGCTGTTGGAGATAAAGCTCTTGCAGCTCTTCAGTGGTCAGCTCTACCTTGTGGTCCTCCACCAACTCTTCCACATCCTCACCACTCACCTCCAACCTCAGGCAGTTCCCCAATGCCACAATACCTTCCACAACAGGCATGGGGTCGTCAGGGTCAGCCTCAAACCCTTCAAAATCCCTCTGTTGGACAGAATCACTGAATTTGAACCTTTTATTTAATGTAATATTTTTGTGATCAATATTACCTACCGTTCTACCTCTCTTTATTCTCATCTTGTGATTTGTGATTAGGTGTAAGACCTTGTCTGTACAATCCATTATTGTACCATATTATTAACACTGTGAGTCTTACATGAGCTATCATCACCTGCAAACATGGCAACTGTCACAGAGGAATATATTTCTGCAGGTGATGACAATGATGATAACTTCCAGATCTTTATAAGTAAACAAAGAAGGAAAAGTGAGAAAAGGCTAGAGCACCGACGTAGTCAGGCTCACTTGATTCGTAGGCAATGTGAAACTAGACGTCCATGGTGCACACAGGGTGCAAGAAGCCTTTCTTCTAAGGAAGACTGTGTTAAGCTGAACTTCCCTGACAACACCCTGCTGCAGGGTAGGTGTGCATGGCTAATGGAAGCAGTAAAGGCACATCCGAAGGTGAGGATCCACTTTGGAAAAAACTCACACAACTTTGTGTTTGTGGAACAGAACAAAGAACTGATCAGTGATCTACTTAACACAACCTATGGGGATATTAAGCTTCTCCGCCCTCCATCAGACACGCATCACTTTAAAAATGGGGTCAGTATCATAATCTTTGGATACCCTCTCGACATGGACCCATCCCATCTGACTCTAAGGGAGCATATCATCAAGCCCAAAAGACTTAAAGGAAAACCCAAAATTGTTGCCAGTTGGGTAGGCCCTGTGCCCCTCCCTCAAAATATCTGGGTGCATGGTCTACGTTTCCTACCCATCAACGTGTACCTACCCCCTCAACGTAGGTGTTACAAATGCCAGCACTATGGCCATGTGGCAGTAGCCTGTGGAATACTACATTCTTGGTGTGGTAAGTGTGCTGGGAAACATTCCAGTAGAGAATGCCAAAAATATAAACTGTAAAGAAGAAGGGGTTACAGTTTCCTATAAGAACTGCAGTCAGAACCCAAACAACCTTCGACGTAAAAATGACAACAGTCCTTTAATGCCATTTGAGGATGGGGCCATCCAGTCCACCACAACCGGATCTGAGACTGAACCTCTGCAAAGTGTGGACGAGTCCAACCTCCCTTCAAATGATTCTGGTGATACCAGAGTGCCATCACACACACCAATTGTGGAGGAGCTAGCCAACCCTGCTAGCACATGTGGAACTACTGATAGTTCACCACCCATACCTATGCCTCCACCTGAATTTGGGGATAAGCATGTCACTCCTCCCAATACACACATCTGAAACAGTCAGACGGACACCACACATGTAACCCCCCTGGAAGCTGGAGATGAGTCAGATGCACAGGACCCACCCGCAATGAATGATGAGGTAGTCATGTCACAATCACCAACAAAGAGCATTGATTTAACCAAGGTACCTGTTAAGGTTATAGGTGTTACAGAAAGAACTAAGTCAGAAGAGCCTTCCTCTGGAGAGGCATTTGATTTTCCTGACCTTCCTCAAATTATAACAAACTTGCAGGAAAAAATTGAGCATCTTGAACAGATGCTGACAAGTTTAATAAATATATGTAGTCAAGATGATGCTCCTGAGTGCGTTGATGATGTCAAAAGTGCATCAACAATCTCGGTTCAATTTCAAGCCATTTTTAAGAAAGAAGCCCATGATTGCCTGGCAAATTGCCGGAAAATGTATAAAAAAAAAGTTCTGAAGATAAACACGTACAAACTATGCTATTTGCTCTTAAGTGTCTGCACACTGTAGGCAAAGCATAATAGTCTTACCATCTTATGAACAAGAGATTATAATAACTCACTACAATGGATAGATTACAAATTTTTTCATGGAACATTGCTTCCATTAGGAAGCGGTTGCCTGACTTACATTATACTATTAGTGCAACCAAGAATATTGATGTCATCTGTTTGCAGGAATGTAGACTGAAAGAAGAAGTACCTCCACCAAAGTTGTCTGGATATGCACTTATAACTTAAGGTCAAGCAACTGTTGTGTGATGTATGTCAGAAAGAACTTGCCACATTCACTCCTTACCCTGCAGAGTCGAGTAAACATGCAGTATCATGGTGTCAGAGTATACGCAGGCGATTTTTCCATAAACATTTTAAATCTTTATGCCCCAGCAAACCAGCTTCGACCTGATGCTTTACCAGATCGCATCAATAGTGAACCTACCCTCATACTTGGAGACTTTAATGCCAGACATAAGAATATTGGTGGGTCTATAACAAACAACAATGGAACTAAACTAGAGAAATTTCTAAATGAGCATGATAATGTTCGTATTGTAGGCACTACTGAGCCCACTCACATACATAAAGGCATACTAGATCTGTGCCTTGGATTTAATACATCATATATGATGCATGACTCTGTCATAGTTGATGATCTTCTATCTGATCACTTCCCAAGACTCACAACTGTCAATCTTTAACATATCTCGAGCAACCAAGGAGCTAAATACAGAAGGAGGAAACTTATTCTCAACACAGAACACAGAGATAACTTTATTAACCACTTGGATCAATGGTATACGGATTACGAGCCCACTGGCACACAAAAATTCAATGATGATCTAGTTACCACTATTGAGACTGTACTCACAGATCAAATGGGCAGGAAAAGAAAACATAAACCTTCCACTAGAAATGACAATAAAAACCAATGTAAATATTATAATGACCTACAGCTACGCAATCTAACACATGCAGCTAGGAGGATTGGTAAAACATACCGTGAGTGTAGAACCCCAGACCTTCTCAGATTATGCTGCTCCCATGTTGATATTAGCTAGAGAAAGTTCTCTCAAACCCTTGGAGTTAATGCAAAATGAAGCTCTCAGAATTATTCTTGGCTGTCCCAAATCTACAAAGGTTCTCAATATGAGGAAGGAGCTTGGTATTACTAGTATCATTGATAGGATTGTTGAGATTAACACTGTACTTGGTATTAGAATGTTAAAAAATGAACCAGACACTGTCACAATGAATCTTACTAAATGTCTAGAAGTAAATACTCACAGATCTAAATGGATTGTGAAAACATGCAATTACATTAAGTTTTACAACCTCCATGAATTGTATCACTGTAGGCAACAATAGCATTTCACCCCTCCATGGATGATGTGTTCATTTAATATCACATACCTGCAAGTCCCTCCCAAGAAGGTCATTGCTAGTAATCCCTTCCTTAAATCACTTGTTAAAGCAACTGCTCAAGAAGAAATTTCTCGCCTAGCTGGTAGTAATAAGTTATCACAAGTTATATACACTGATGGATCTAAACAGGAGTCTTCTGGCAGGCCTGCATCTGCTCTGGTTGCCACCTCCCTAGTTAAGAACAATAATAAATCTGTTGAACTAGGCATAAGAATTAACAACTGGGCATTTACACTGCAAACTGAATTGTTTGCAATCCTAATGGCACTAAAGCTAACTTATGACACTGAGCTTGATTCTATTATCATTACTGATTCTATGTCATCACTGAAGGCTCTTGACTCATATAATGACTCTAACAGCATGTTCATTAGAGAAGCCAGGTATAGATACTCAAAAATCCAGGACAAAGGAATTAATGTACAATTGCTATGGATTCCATCACACATTGGATTACTCCTTCATGATAAAGTTGATATGTTAGCCAAGAAGAGTACCCAAAAGGAGAATGTAGAATATAACTTTGGTATATCTGTGTCTAGCATTAGGAATAATATTAGGATAGAAATAAATAATGAAAATGATTGCTATAGGATTGCAGTTAGAAGCCTGAGCAGTGGAGATGTCCTGTCTAAGGGCAATGTGTGGTGTAAATATTATGCAGAAAATTCGGAATGTGGAAATTAGGAGAAGGTGTGGAGTTACTAAAAGTATTTGTCAGAGGGCTGAAGAGGGGTTGTTGAGGTGGTTTGGTCATTTAGAGAGAATGGATCAAAGTAGAATGACTTGGAGAGCGTATAAATCTGTAGGGGAAGGAAGGCGGGGTAGGGGTCGTCCTAGAAAAGGTTGGAGGGAAGGGGTAAAGGAGATATTGTGGGCGAGGGGCTTGGACTTCCAGCAAGCATGTGTGAGCGTGTTAGATAGGAGTGAATGGAGACGAATGGTTTTTGGGACATGACGATCTGTTGGAGTGTGAGCAGGGTAACATTTTGTGAAGGGATTCAGGGAAACCAGTTAATTGATTTAGTTGGACTTGAGTCCTGGAAATGGGAAGTACAATGCCTGCACTTTAAAGGAGGGGTCTGGGATAGTGACAGCTAGGAGGGACAATTCTCAGCTGTCGTATCTGAGCTCCTCTGCAAAGACAGTGATTATGTATGTGTGTGGTGAAAGTATTGAATGATGATGAAAGTATTTTCGTTTTGGGGATTTTCTTTCTTTTTGGGTCACCCTGCCTCGGTGGGAGACGGCCGACTTGTTGAAAAAAAATATATAGATAGACAGATATATAGACAGATACAGAGATATAGGACAGACAGATATAGACAGAGATATAGACAGATATAGACAGATATAGACAGAGATATAGACAGATATATAGACAGAGAGACAGCCAAAGCCAGCCTGCCGAATACATAAGAACATAAAAAGAAGGAACACTGCACAAGGCCTACTGGCCCATGCAAGGCAGGTCCATGTCACCCCCCCACCCCAAGCTTAGAACAATGACCCACCTAGTCAGGTCACATCCTCTGAAGGAAGAAGCATGGCATCAGACCTAGTAGCACAAGCTAGTCAGGTCCAACTCACACCCACCTACAGCCACTCATGTATTTATCTAAACTATTTTTACTTTCCTCTTATAAGGGGAGTGTTAATGCAACATGACATCAGTGAATCCCTGGTGTTTGCTACAGTATTTGCTCTAGCTGGCACTCAATTGAACTGGTGCTCCCACAAAGTACTAAGTGGTCCAGGATTTTTTTAATACTGCGCACACTGAGGGCGCAGACCCATTCTCTCATGTCTAGGCGACTCAGGCCTATCGCACTAAATTTGAGGGAATGAAAAATAAAACGTAGATCTACGTTCGGAGCAGTACGCGTACAAACGTATATCTATGTTTGGACAGATAAGGGGTTAAAACAGTGACTTTGCAGTCTATTTTCGTATGGTATTTATTGATGCACAGTGGACCCCCGAGTATCGTAATTAATCAGTTCCAGGAGCTATTACTTAACACGAAGTTTACGAAATTCGAACCATTATTTCCCATAAGAAATAATGTAAATACAATTAATCTGTTCCACAAACAAATATTCACATACAAAATAATTAAAAATAATATATATATACATTTACTTACTTTTATTGAAGAGTTGCAGGCATCTGAAAGATAGGGTAATGAGTAATGAAGGTCCTCTTGGGCATTTTCTTCAAAAACCGGCCTGTTTAATCACAATTAAACACTTGTTGGGAAAGGAATTCTTCAGCCTCTACGAAGGGGAATCCCCACTTCCTGCTACACTCCCTGCATGCCTGCTACCTCCCTGCATGCCTGCACTCCCTGCATGCCTGCTACACTCCCTGCATGCCTGCTACACTCCCTGCATGCCTGCTACACTCCCTGCATGCCTGCTACACTCCCTGCATGCCTGCTACACTCCCTGCATGCCTGCTACACTCCCTGCATGAATGCTACATTCCCTGCATGAATGCTACACTCCCTGCATGAATGCTACACTCCCTGCATGAATGCTACACGCCCTGCATGAATGCTACACTCCCTGCATGCCTGCTACACTCCTTGCATTAATGCTACACTCCCTGCATGCCTGCTACACTCCCTGCATGCCTGCTACACTCCCTGCATGCCTGCTACACTCCCTGCATGAATGCTACACTCCCTGCATGAATGCTACACTCTCTGCATGAATGCTACACTCCCTGCATGAATGCTACACGCCCTCATCAACACTAAACTCCCTGCATCAATGCTAAACTCCCTGCATCAATGCTAAACTCCCTGCATCAATGCTAAACTCCCTGCATCAATGCTAAACTCCCTGCATCAATGCTACACTCCCTGCATGCCTGCTAAACTCCCTGCAGGAATGCTAAACTCCCTGCATGAATGCTAAACTCCCGCATGCCTGCTAAACTCCCTGCATGCCTGCTACACTCACTGCATGCTTGCTACACTCACTGCATGAATGCTACACTCACTGCATGAATGCTAAACTCTCTGCATGAATGCTAAACTCCCCGCATGAATGCTAAACTCCCTGCATGCCTGCTACACTCACTGCATGAATGCTACACTCACTGCATGAATGCTAAACTCCCTGCATGCCTGCTAAACTCCCTGCATGCCTGCTACACTCACTGCATGAATGCTACACTCACTGCATGAATGCTACCACAGGGTGCCACTAGGAAGCTTTTTTGGACCTATGGTGATTTATTTCACAGTGACAATCACAAAACCCCCCAAAAAAAAACACCAAA
This sequence comes from Cherax destructor, assembly GCA_009830355.1. NCBI lineage: Eukaryota > Metazoa > Arthropoda > Malacostraca > Decapoda > Parastacidae > Cherax > Cherax destructor. Next base: position 5,861 of record WNWK01013131.1, on the reverse strand, counting down.
TATATTGTGAATCTTTAAAAGGGGCGCTAGGTAATGTTCACTAATGGTAAACAACGCTTCATGGCGCCTGGGGCCCCCGGGAACAGGCAGACACGCTAATACCTTTCGGGGAAAATTTTTTTGCAACCGATTACGAAAAACTTCTTTTTTGGCCCCTTTGGGAACCCCTTTAAACCCCGGGGGGCCACTGTATTGAGTTTTTTTTAAAAAAATTATTAATACATAAGTCAGTATCGGGGGAAGTTGTCTATTTCTGTTTGTCAGTCAATGTTTGTCATAGCTGTTTTAAAAAACTATTTATATTTCATTATGTAGTCTGAAGGTATTTAGTAGTTTTAGTGGAAATTTTTTCCAAAGGATTTTTAGGGGAAAAAAGGGTTTGGGGGTGGTCAGTGGTATTGTCTTGATTATGCCTGATTTTAATGGGGATATGGGGTTAGCCCCGATGGGGCTAATAGAAGGCACAGGTCGGGGGTTTTCTTGGGTTTTTTTTGGGTGGGGGCACCCGGCGGGTTGCTCAGGGTGTTTGTGAATTCAGTTCCTAGGGGGGCCCGTCTTGAAGGGGTTTATTTTGGGGAAATCTCCTGTGAGGATTAAGTGGTCTTTGTTCATGTGGGGCATCAGTAATCATCTTTTTAAGTTTTCACTAAATTGCTGAATGTTTTTTTGTGTAATCTATGATGTTTATAACTGTGAGGGGTTTTGTAGATATTTGGATTTAAATTTAGCTATTATATTTCTCCATTTCATCTCTTGTGCATTTTTTTAATACAAAAAAGCGGTCTGGGGGAACATGCTGTCCCACCTCCTTGTTGGTCTGGCCAAATTGTGTATGGCTGTGAAATTTAAATATAAAATATCTGTAGTATGAGGCTTTCCATGTTTCAGTGGGGCTGATGGACATACGGGCCCCTAATGATTTAATAATGCAGTGGGGGCATCAAAATGTTTGGGAAAAATCTGACATTGTAATTAAAGATAGTTATGTTATTGTTGGTTTATAGTGTTTACCCCGTTCTGCAAAAATTTGTTGTTATTGGGTTCTTTTAATTTATTTAATAAAAGGGGGTTTTTCAGGATCCCAAAATTTTGGGGAAACAAAAAATTTAGTTGATTTATAATTAAACTTAAAATAGAAAAAACAAAATGAAACCCAAGGGAAAAGGGCAATGCAAAAGGTTTTTTTAGTGAGTTAGTCGTTAAATTTTTTCAAAAAAAAAATGAAACAAAAGGGAGTCAATTTGGAAAAAAAAACTAATATGAATTATCAATTACAACTAAAAAACCCCAAAATTTTCCACAGTGGGAAAAAATAATAAAAAATAAAAATAATTAATAATAATTTGTGGGGGCCAAAAAGTCAGCTAAAAAATTTATTTTTAAAATTTCCCCCTAAATTTTTTAAAAATTTTATTTAAAAAAAAATGCTATTTTTGCATTTGTTTTTTCGACAAAAAGGGTTTAGGCATGTTTTCCTTTTTAAAAAATTTATTTTGGGGGGGGTCTGCCTTTTCTCTTCCCTCAAAAAAATTTTGGGGGACCCCAGTTTTTAAAACTTACTCCTAAATTTGCCAAGGCATTTGAAAATTTTTCCCCCTTGGAAAAAAATTTTTTCCCGGGTTAAATCTTTTTTACCCCCAAAAAAAACTTCCTGAACTCAAAATTATACTTACAAAATTGCACAATTTCGGTTTTTTCGAGGGTCCACTGAAAAAGGGGCCCCAAATTGATGGCCCCAAAAACACCCTTTATGTAAAAATTTTTTTTTTTAAAACTTTTTTAAGGGATATTTTTTTGGGGGGGGCTAGTCCTTTTTTTTTTATTCCTTATGGGGGGGAAAATTTGTTTTTGGGGGTCATGGGCCCCCCTCGGAAGAAAAAAATTAACCGGTACCCACTGTTTTTTATTTTTTCATCTTTTAAAAAAATTTTGGGGGTTTATCATGCTGATATATTTGGAATAAAGTAAAAAAGAAACATTATAATATTGTTAATTCCCCACATTTTATTAGCTAAGGCTAACATCCACCACCTATAACGACTCCCCCGACACTGACTTCTGCTAGCCTCTCCTCCCTACAATGCCCCTCCCATTTTTAAAAAATGTTAGATTTGGGGAAATTTTTAAAGTATTTTCTGTAAAATTTTGTATGTGTTTTTTTTTTTTATTGTTTTCTAAAAATTTTAGTTATGCAAATTAAAAAAAGTTTAAGTTAGTTTATTTTTTTTTTTAATGTATACATTTTTTAAATTTAACATTTGGCATCATTACAAAGGGGCGGAGCTACAGCAGAGGAGAAGAAGAAAATGTCCCTTTAAAATTTTCCCCCCTGACACTTCCCCTATTTAAAAAACGTATTGTATAATTATCTATTCGGGCCCCCCCCCAACCCAAAAATCATGTCAAAAAAACATTTTTTATTTTTTACGATGTTTTTATTGTTTATGATTGCTCCTTTGGGTTTAATAGGTTGGAAAAAATATTTATCATATTTCCCCCCCCAAAATTTGGGGGAAAAAAATTGGGTTTTTCCCAAAATTTACAGGCTCGTCCCCAAAAGGAAAAATTTAGGGATTCCCCTTTTAAAAAATTTTACATCATTCCTTATGGGGAAAAAATTTTTTAACATCATTCTGGAATGAAGAATTTTGAAAGTGGGGTCCACTGTATTACACGTATATACTGATAACTGGTACCAAGCCCCTCCCTCAGTTTTTTTTCGAATGAACATGACAGTGTGTCGGAACAGTTGGTAATTAAAATTTTTGGGGGGGAAAAAACAAAAAAGGTAAAATTTGGCTTTTCCCTGTGATTCTTTTCGGTGGCATAAAAGGATTCCCCGGGGCCATTTTTTCCCCCAATGAAATGGCAGACAGTGGCAGGCAGAATAGGAGAAAGGGCCCCTTTTAAAAAAACCTGCACCCTTGAGGGGCCCCCCAAAATGCTTTGGGGGAAAAAAATTGACATAAATTGGGTTTGCTGTTTTTGTTTGAAAAAAGTTAAAAAGGGGTAAAATTTTTTTTCCATACCTGGACATTTCCTTTTTCAAATTTTTAAATTTTATGTATAAGATGAGGCTCAGAAAAAAAAACCACCATATGGCGAATTTTTTTTTTTGGGGATAAACAAATACAGTGTCCTAGTTTTTTTTGGGTTAAAGGGGAATGCTTTCTATTAAAAAATTTTTCGGAATAATGTAAAATAGACTCCCCCTTTTTTCCCCCCCAAAAATTTTTTTTAAAAAAGCTTTTAAAAAAAAAATTTTAAAAAAAGGGGTTTTGGGACCAGGGTTAACTCGGTCCCACTGTAATCCCCAAGCCCGGCCCCAAAACACCCCATAAAAAAAACCCAAAACCCCCAAAACTCCCTCTGGTTTCCCCTGGTAACACTTTTTTGAATGCCCTACGGGGAAGAAAAACCGAAGGGTTTTGGGTCTGTCCCTTTAAAAAGGTCCCCCAAAAACGCAAAGACCTTTTTTTTGTGAAAAATTTTAAACCCCCTTTTTAAACCTGTTTTGGGGGTTTCCCCCAGGCTGCAGAACTTCTGGAACATGTCCAGTGACTCATCATTTTTCCTCTTTAAGGGAATGGGGCCAAAACCCCCGTCTGTACAAAATTTTTTCCCTTAAAGAAAACCCCTTTTTGGCCCCAAAGGGTTCCCCCCCAAAATTTTAACTTAGTTTTTTTTGGGGGGAAATTTTTTCCCCAAAAAATTTTTTGTTTTTGGTAATACAACATGAAAGGGGTTAATAATTTTTTCAAAGGATATTCAAAAAATTTTTTTGGGTTTTTTTTTTTAAATTTTCCCTTTTTCAGTCTTTGCTTTGGGTAAAGTGATCTTCTTTTTTCCCTTCACACGCTTTAAAATTTTTCCGGGGGCACTTTTTTTTTTTATCCTCCCCCCCGTTCAATACCTCTCCCATATAATGCATTTTTATCATGCTTCTATTTTTTATTTATACCTAATATTATTCTGGAATAAATTTTTATTAAGGGGGTAATATTTTTTTGATAAATAAATAAAAAAATTTTTTAAATTTTTTTTTAGTGGGGTAAATTCCAGTTTATACACCCTTGCTTCTCCCTGCAAACTCCACCTCCCCCTTTTTAATTTTGGGGGTTAAATACATATAAATTGAAAAAAAAAAAAATAAAAAACCCCAAATTGTCTTTTTTTTAAATTTATTTAATAATGTATAATTATAAATATTTTATAGTGGGGTGAAGTGTAGAGTTACTGACACACTGCTGCTTCTCCCCTTTCCCAGCTCCACCTATTTTTTAATTTTGGTTAAATTTTAAAAAATAACCCTATTGGGAAAAAAAAAAAAATAAAACCCAAAGATAACTTTTTTTAAATTTTCATAAATCTTATATATGTTTTAAACCCCCAAAATTTTTAAATGATTTCGTTAAAGGGGGTTCCCGAAAGTAATTTTTTTTTTTTTTCATTCAAATTTTGCCGATAGGCCGGGTCCCTGGGCAGAGAAAAGGATTGCCCCTCAGTGTCGGTTCTGGGGGGGGCCGGGGAGCTGGGGCCCCGTTGGGGTTTTTTTCCCCTTGGGTCCTTTGGCAAACCCCGATTCCTCCCCCTCTGTGTTTAAATTTTTTTTTCCCCGGAAAAAAAAACAGAACCCCGTTTAATGGGAAATTGGGCAAATGATATGGGCCCCAATAATAAGGGAAAATTTTTTAAAAAATTTGATGAGAACCATGATGACCCCCAACCCCCCCCCCCTTTGGGGGGACCCGTGTGGACAGTGTGGCCATATCAGACCATCAGGCACATCGGTGTGGGGTGGCCCCCCCCCTCCCTTTAACCCCCGGGGGTTTTTTTAAAAGGGCACCAAAACAACCCAAAGGGAAAATTTTCCTTTTTCCCTTTTTTTGGTGGCAAATGAAAGTGATAGGGGAAATTTATGAAATCGATTTTATTTCCCATGGGGAAGCGTAAATGCGGTGATTTCATTTTTTCCCCCCGTGAAACGTTTTTTGGGCCCAAAAATTGGGGGGAAAATTTTAGTCAGAGGCGGGGGCTTAGCGGGTTTTTTCCAAAAAACCCCGCCACTGGGAAAGTGTGTGGAAGGGAGAGTATGCTGGGAAAGGGGAAAAGGGGTGGGGGGGGAGTGCCTGGACCACATGGCGGGTTGCGGCAGACAAAAGGGGGCCCCCCACCCCCCCAACCATGTGCTGGCCCCCCCCCGCCCCCCCCTGCTTCCCCCCCCTGCCACAGGCCCCCCCGCCCCCCCCGAGGTGAATGGTGGGCTGAAAAACCCTTCGTGACATCCCTTTTTTTTATGGAGGAAGGGGGGCATTTCCCCTGTCCCCTCACAAATGAAATTTTGATTAGACTATTTTCAACTTCTTTGATGGGCCGATAATGAAAATGATTGTTCCCCCCCAACCTGTACTACCAGTATACAAAGGGGGTAGATTTAAAAAGTCAAAAGGGGGGGGGAAAAACAATTTTTTGGTTTTAAAGTTTATTCCTTTTGGGGGTGTCATGTTTTCGACATTAAAAAAAAAACAATATTGAACACTGGTCCACAGACCACTTCATTGCACTCAGTCTTCCCCGGGCCCCCCTTCCTTTTAAAAAACTTCTGTGTTGCCCCCTTTAACTGGGCCTCAAGAATAAAAATTTTTTTTTTTTTTTAAGGAAAAATTTTGATTATAGCTAAATCGTTTTAAAATTTTTTTTTTTTTATTTTTTTTAGACTATTATTTTAAAAATTTTTTATATTAGGTAGGTATTATTTTTTTATGTTGTTCAGTGTGTAGTAACTGCCTTGGTGTTTGGGAAAAAAAGGCTGCGCCTTTTTTTGGGGGGGGGTCAGTCTCTGGGGGTTTTGCTGGGGGTGT
>WNWK01013130.1:20000-56552 GCA_009830355.1 Cherax destructor | reverse complement strand
CTCAACGTGAATGATTGGATCATACCCTTCCCTACCTAGGAACTAGAATGCCTATGGAGAGAAGCTCCTAGGTAAAATGGGAAGGAAATAAGGGAGGGATGATGAGGAAGGAGGAGGAGGAACGGGAATGGGAGATGGGGAAGATGGAAAGGGAGGGATTGGGGTATTTAGGTCCTGTTCGAGGAAGGAAGACCAAGAGGTCCAATTCCTCAGACCGATATTTCTTTACCACGACAAGGAGCCCCTTAGTGAGGGTAAATGCTTGTAGCATACGATATTGATATTGTCGCTGAGCCTCCCTTCTTACCTGTGCATATTCGTTTCTTGCTCTTCGGCTAATCTCTTTATTTTCCTAGGTCCTTTGTCTTCTGTACTTTTTCCATTCTCAAGTGCACTTAGTTTTTGCCTCCCTGCACCTTTGGGTGAACCAAGGACTCGTTCTGGTCTTCCCATTACTTCTGTTTCCCTTGGGGACAAACCTCTCCTCTGCCTCTTTGCATTTGGTTGTCACATATTCCATCATTTCTTTTACTGGTTTTCCTGCCAATTCTCTCTCCCACTGAACGTCTTGTAGGAAGTTCCTCATGCTTGTGTAGTCCCCCCTTTTGTAGTTTCGTTTCTCCCTTCCTATTCCTGCTCCCCTCTCCACTTGAAGCTCAACTATATAATCAAAACACAGAACGAAATGATCACTAGCTCCAAGGGGCCTTTCATACGTGATATCCTCGATGTCCGAACTACTCAAGGTGAATACTAGGTCCAATCTTGCTGGATCATCCTCACCTCTCTCTCTGGTGGTGTCTATAACATGTTGATGCATGAGGTTTTCCAGTACCACATCCATCATCTTGGCTCTCCATTATTCAGGACCCCCGTGGGGCTCCAGGTTTTCCCAATCAATCTCTTTGTGATTGAAATCACCCATAACTAGCAACTTTGCTCTCCCTGTGTGGGCTCTTCTGGCCACCTCGGCTAGAGTGTCTACCATTGCTCTGTTGCTCGCGTCGTATTCTTCTCTTGGCCTCCTGCAGTTCTGTGGCGGGTTGTACATTACAGCAATTACCACGTTATGGCCCTCAGACTGGATTGTTCCTACTATGTAGTCCCTTTCGCCCATTCCATCCATTCCTTCCACTTCCTCAAATCCTCACCGGTTCTTAATGAGTAGTGCAACTCCTCCTCCCCCTCTGCTCCCTCTATCTTTCCTGAGGATTTGATATCCAGGTGGAAAGATTGCATCTGTTATCCTGGTGAGTTTCGCTTCTGAGAGTGCTATTATGTCAGGGGATGTCTCCTTTATTCTGTCATGCCACTCCTCACATTTATTTGTTATACCATCTGCATTTGTATACCAAACCTTCAACTTCTTTTCTAAAACTGTAGTCAGGGGGGTACGTTGGGGTTGGGAAAGTGGGAGACCTGATGAGGAACTATGGGTGGTTGGTGTGAAGGTGGAGTTTGTAATGAGGTGGGTGGGAGCATGTGTGTTTTGGTTTAGATTGTTTGGTTTGCTTAGTCTCCTAGTAATTACCAAGTGACAACCATCTTCCCCTACCCCCTCCCACCAGTAACAACTTACTCACCCCCCTCCCACCAGTAACAACTTACTCACCCCCCTCCCACCAGTAACAACTAACTACTCCCCCTCCACCAGCAGCCAACCCCATCCCCTAACGACCTTCCCACTCTCACAAACAACCACTGACGTCATCACCTCCCCCCCAGGTCAATGGCGCCATTTAGCCATGGAGGTCAAGAATAGTGGCGCCACTAGTCACTGCTCTGCCATCCACCACACCAACACCTCCAGCTCCTCCAGTTCCATTAACCTGTGGTAATGTAAAAAAAACTTGGATTACTTAAATTTCATGGTAATTTTTGATACATCAGCTTTCAAAATATTTCAGCAATTTTTCTTTCTACAAAATGTTGAAGGAAACATAAATACATAGACTTCAAACTATTGCTTACTGCAGCTCATGAATAATCTAGTAATGTCCAGACTTTTATCTTTGCAGACATTGTTTTGGCGAGCTGCTGCTGATGATGATGACATGGACTTCAACACACAGCAGCTGCCCACGACATCTCCATATCTTCAACCTACAAGATTCGAGAAACTTAAGAGCATTAATTAAAATGTAATAAATAAAGTGTATCACAACAAAGAAATGTTCAAGGAACACAGAAGAAATATAACAAGGAAATAACTTTGAGAAGCCTCAACTACTGCATTTGTCAGCATGAAGGCAACATTCACACAATTCGGGAGCTTTAAGCTTGGGAAAAAAATATATATATATACCTACCCCAACTCTACTAACAACAGTAGTAATGAGGCTGACAGCCTCATTACTACCATTATTAGTAGTTTGAGGTATGATACATTTTTAAATTTCATGACCTTGTTTGTATTGTCATGAAGGTAAGTGTTGCGACGCTGGACAGTCATGTACAACACTACCTTAACTGCAAACACTTCCTCGTGCACAAGTCTTCTAACACAGTCTATTAGAACACTGGAGACGAGGTCATATCTTGTTTGTCAGGAGGATTCTGCTGCAAGTAAACAAATTGAATGGTAAACTCCGTAACATACATTACAACCTAGCCAAACCTACTCCTAATATCCATAAATGTCACTGGAAAAAGTCAACTTGCACTACTCTCCTCTGAATCAAACCTCATCGACCTGAGTTTACCACTTTCCCCTTCCCTTCAGCCGGGCTGTGGTTCGTACATCAGTTTGAGTGCGGCCAGCAGTAACAGCCTAGTTGATCAGACCCTGATCCACCACGAGGCCTGGTCTCAGACCGGGCCGCGGGGGCGTTGACCCCCGAAACTCTCGTCCAGGTATACGTGCACATTTACCCAAATAAAATTTCCCGTAACTATATAGATATATTACCCATAGAGGTTATACACAGCTTGGGAAATGTTAGGCAATCAGGTTTGATCCAAGGAAGGGGAGGGTACTTGCAACTGCTTTCATCAAGATACCTTCACTAGTACAACGACACCCGTTCAAGGGCATCCAAATTTAACACGGAGGTGAAGATCATTAATACAACATTGTGTTTCCCCTACACTTCCATGTCCCTCATAGCACACGAGGCTAACAACCAAAACTACCACGTCCCTCATAGCACACGAAGCTAACAACCAAAACTACCACGTCCTCCATAGCACACGAAGGCTAACAACCAAAACTACCACGTCCTCATAGCACACGAAGCTAACAACCAAAACTACCACGTCCCTCATAGCACACGAGACTAACAACCAAAACTACCACGTCCCTCATAAAGTAACAACCACCACGTCCTCATAGCACGAAGCTAACAACCAAAACTACCACGTCCCTCATAGCACACGAGCTAACAACCAAACTACCACGTCCCTCATAGCACCGCTAACCCAAAACTACCATCCTCATAGCACACGAACTAACAACCAAAACTACCACGTCCCTCATAGCACACGAAGCTAACAACCAAAACTACCACGTCCCTCATAGCACACGAAGCTAACAACCAAAACTACCACGCCCCTCATAGCACACGAGGCTAACAACCAAAACTACCACGTCCCTCATAGCACACGAAGCTAACAACCAAAACTACCACGTCCCTCATAGCACACGAGACTAACAACCAAAACTACCACGTCCCTCATAGCACACGAAGCTAACAACCAAAACTACCACGTCCCTCATAGCACACGAAGCTAACAACCAAAACTACCACGTCCCTCATAGCACACGAGCTAACAACCAAAACTACCACGTCCCTCATAGCACACGAGCTAACAACCAAAACTACCACGTCCCTCATAGCACACGAAGCTAACAACCAAAACTACCACGTCCCTCATAGCGACGAAGCTAACAACCAAAACTGTCCAAGACACGAATACAAGACACACGAGCTGAAGCTAACGAGCTCAAAATACCACGTCCCTCATAGCACACGAGGCTAACAACAAAACTACCACGTCCCTCATAGCACACGAGACTAACAACCAAAACTACCACGTCCCTCATAGCACACGAAGCTAACAACCAAAACTACCACGTCCCTCATAGCACACGAAGCTAACAACCAAAACTACCACGTCCCTCATAGCACACGAAGCTAACAACCAAAACTACCACGTCCCTCATAACACACGAAACTAACAACCAAAACTACCACGTCCCTCATAGCACACGAGGCTAACAACCAAAACTACCACGTCCCTCATAGCACACGAGACTAACAACCAAAACTACCACGTCCCTCATAGCACACGAAGCTAACAACCAAAACTACCACGTCCCTCATAGCACACGAGGCTAACAACCAAAACTACCACGTCCCTCATAGCACACGAAGCTAACAACCAAAACTACCACGTCCCTCATAGCACACGAGGCTAACAACCAAAACTACCACGTCCCTCATAGCACACGAGACTAACAACCAAAACTACCATGTCCCTCATAGCACACGAGGCTAACAACCAAAACTACCACGTCCCTCATAGCACACGAGGCTAACAACCAAAACTACCACGTCCCTCATAGCACACGAGACTAACAACCAAAACTACCACGTCCCTCATAGCACACGAGGCTAACAACCAAAACTACCACGTCCCTCATAGCACACGAGGCTAACAACCAAAACTACCACGTCCCTCATAGCACACGAGGAAAGAAGGGTCAGAGGAGACATGATAACGACATACAAAATACTGCGGGGAATTGACAAGGTAGACAGTGACAGGATGTTCCAGAGAGGGAACACAGAAACAAGGGGACACAACTGGAAGCTGAAGACTCAGACGAGTCAAAGGGATGTTAGGAAGCATTTCTTCAGCCACAGAGTAGTCAGGAAGTGGAATAGTCTAGAGAAAGATATAGTGGAGGCAGGAACCATACATAGTTTTAAGACAAGGTATGATAAAGCTCATGGAGCAGGGAGAGCAGAGACCCAGTAGCAGACAGCGAAGAGGCGGGGCCAGGAGCTGAGTCTCGACCCCTGCAACCACAATTAGGTGAGTACAATTAGGTGAGTACACGAGGCTAACCAAAACTACCACGTCCCTCATAGCACACGAGGCTAACAACCAAAACTACCACGTCCCTCATAGCACACGAGGCTAACAACCAAAACTACCACGTCCCTCATAGCACACGAGGCTAACAACCAAAACTACCACGTCCCTCATAGCACACGAGGCTAACAACCAACACTACGGGTTATCTAACCAGTTGGAGGCTGCCGTATATCAGCCTCCTAACACACTACTATGCTAGCCTGGATTCGTAACCTACCTTACCTGCCAGTTATGGCTGGCATCCTAGGCACAACCTGAGAACCACTGTATTCAAGCCCCAACACAAACTATTTTTCTGGGTTTCTAACCCAGCAGGATTAATAATCCTATTCCCACTAGTTCCAATCTAAATCACCCTTTCCCTAACTATACTCATCAGCATCAGATGTTAGTGAAACCTTCCTGTCGACAACACTTCACTTCACAGAGGTTTACATTTTCACCATTAACGTCTGCTGCCACAAGCGTTACACTTCACTACTTACAAACTATCAAACTAATTGCAATTCTGAACGCTAATACTTTATATGTTGATCAGGTCCTGATTCAACATGAGGCCTGGTCACAGACCGGGCCGCGGGGGCGTTGACCCCCGGAACTTTCTCCAGGTATACTCCAGGTATACTCCAGGTATACTCCAGGTATTTCATAGGAACATGAACGCAGCTTAAATTTTCCAAAACGATGAAATTGTGTAAACTCAATGAATCAATATTTAACTTTGCACAGTTTGGCCAAAGGCATAAAATACGTAGAACCCCCACCGCAACCACTACCCACCCACCGCAACCACTACCCACCCACCGCAACCACTACCCAAAGTCCGGAACCCACTAACACCCCCACGGAAACCACGTGCAATAACAGATTCACACAGCTTCTGAAGGTGATTGGTGGGTTCCCAGGCCCACAGTTCTACGTACCCTGTGCCTTCAGGGGAGATTGCTCTCCCCTCTGCTATATGCATTCATAATGTATATAGCAGACTCTCCAGTTCTATACCTTACCTATCCTACTTAACATAAATCTATAAGTTATTTTGATAGGTAGAAACTGGAGTATAAGATCAGGTATAGTCCTTACTAATTTACAGAGCAGTGGTAAGACAAGGGGGAGGAAGAAAGGAGGTGAGGTAAGATCAAGGGTCTAGGTAAAATCAAGGGGTCTAGGTAAAATCAAGGGGTCTAGGTAAATCAAGGGGTCTAGGTAAAATCAAGGGGTCTAGGTAAGATCAAGGGGGTCTAGGTAAGATCAAGGGGTCTAGGTAAGATCAAGGGTCTAGGTAAGATCAAGGGCGGTCTAGGTAAGATCAAGGGCGGTCTAGGTAAGATCAAGGGCGGTCTAGGTAAGATCAAGGGGTCTAGGTAAAATCAAGGGGTCTAGGTAAAATCAAGGGGGTCTAGGTAAGATCAAGGGACGGTCTAGGTAAGATCAAGGGGTCTAGGTAAGATCAAGGGGGTCTAGGTAAGATCAAGGGGGTCTAGGTAAGATCAAGGGGTCTAGGTAAGATCAAGGGGGTCTAGGTAAGATCAAGGGCGGTCTAGGTAAGATCAAGGGGGTCTAGGTAAGATCAAGGGGGTCTAGGTAAGATCAAGGGGGTCTAGGTAAGATCAAGGGGGTCTAGGTAAGATCAAGGGGGTCTAGGTAAGATCAAGGGGGTCTAGGTAAGATCAAGGGGGTCTAGGTAAGATCAAGGGGTCTAGGTAAGATCAAGGGCGGTCTAGGTAAGATCAAGGGCGGTCTAGGTAAGATCAAGGGCGGTCTAGGTAAGATCAAGGGGGTCTAGGTAAGATCAAGGGGTCTAGGTAAGATCAAGGGGGTCTAGGTAAGATCAAGGGGTCTAGGTAAGATCAAGGGGGTCTAGGTAAGATCAAAGGGGGTCTAGGTAAGATCAAGGGCGGTCTAGGTAAGATCAAGGGCGGTCTAGGTAAGATCAAGGGCGGTCTAGGTAAGATCAAGGGGGGTCTAGGTAAGATTAAGGGGGTCTAGGTAAGATCAAGGGGGTCTAGGTAAGATCAAGGGGTCTAGGTAAGATCAAGGGGTCTAGGTAAGATCAAGGGGGTCTAGGTAAGATCAAGGGCGGTCTAGGTAAGATCAAGGGCGGTCTAGGTAAGATCAAGGGCGGTCTAGGTAAGATCAAGGGCGGTCTAGGTAAGATCAAGGGCGGTCTAGGTAAGATCAAGGGCGGTCTAGGTAAGATCAAGGGGGTCTAGGTAAGATCAAGGGGTCTAGGTAAGATTAAGGGGGTCTAGGTAAGATCAAGGGGGTCTAGGTAAGATCAAGGGGGTCTAGGTAAGATCAAGGGGGTCTAGGTAAGATCAAGGGGTCTAGGTAAGATCAAGGGGGTCTAGGTAAGATCAAGGGGGTCTAGGTAAGATCAAGGGGGTCTAGGTAAGATCAAGGGGGTCTAGGTAAGATCAAGGGGGTCTAGGTAAGATTAAGGGGGTCTAGGTAAGATCAAGGGGGTCTAGGTAAGATTAAGGGGGTCTAGGTAAGATCAAGGGGGTCTAGGTAAGATCAAGGGGTCTAGGTAAGATCAAGGGCGGTCTAGGTAAGATCAAGGGGGTCTAGGTAAGATCAAGGGGGTCTAGGTAAGATCAAGGGGGTCTAGGTAAGATTAGGGGGTCTAGGTAAGATTAAGGGGGTCTAGGTAAGATCAAGGGGGTCTAGGTAAGATCAAGGGGGTCTAGGTAAGATTAAGGGGGTCTAGGTAAGATTAAGGGGGGTCTAGGTAAGATTAAGGGGGGTCTAGGTAAGATTAAGGGGGGTCTAGGTAAGATTAAGGGGGGTCTAGGTAAGATTAAGGGGTCTAGGTAAGATTAAGGGGGTCTAGGTAAGATTAAGGGGGTCTAGGTAAGATTAAGGGGGTCTAGGCTAAGATTAAGGGGGTCTAGGTAAGATTAAGGGGGGTCTAGGTAAGATTAAGGGGGGTCTAGGTAAGATTAAGGGGGTCTAGGTAAGATTAAGGGGGGTCTAGGTAAGATTAAGGGGGTCTAGGTAAGATCAATCAGCCTACAAAGTCACTGTAAATATATACTGTATAACCGAATTTCAAAACAAGGCGCTCTAATACTGACTCTGGAGTCGTAAGCGCTAAACCCACAAGATTATGCCACTGAAAATATTTTTGAGACTTCAAAGCATAAAACTACTCGGCCTACTTGGCCTACTCGGCCAGGTCCTCTACAACTCTACTGAAAATAGGAAATTGTGGTTAATTAAACATTCCACATTTCCGAGGAATTGTTATTGACTTTCTGGTTATAATATATTCTGCCTAAGGAAAATTTATCCCCTCATGTGAAGCTATAACTGTGTACTTTTAAAAATAGATTAAATGAGTGGTTGAGAGTTGGACTTGCCTAGCATGGGTCAATAGGCCTGCTTCAGTGCTCTTTTTTGTCTTAATAATGGATATGCCTGATTTAATAAGTCACTCTGTCAGACTTTTTTGGGTTATCCTGGATGGTTCTCTACACATATGCTGCTATGTATGATAATCTATGTAACTGTATTTGTGTATACCTGAATAAACTTACTTACACCCGGCATCAAAACCTCTGCCATTACCCTCATCACACTAAGTATAATTATTAACCAGGTAGATTAACACAATTACACAATCAAGTATGCCCAGTATGGGTCAGTAGGCCTACTACAGTGTTCCCCCTCTCTTATGTGAACAGTGCCAATAAATATAAAAACATGCCAACTTGTGCCCGGGATCGAATCCCGGTTCTTCAGTTGACGCCTCTACCAACTCTACCAACTGAGCCATGATACATCACTTACACATTTCATCTCTGCTTCCTACACTCTTACAGGATGGGTATAGGCTGTATATTATAGATATTAGACTAACTTAAACTTCCTAAAATCTAATCAGTTTTCAATTCTAAACTTTACAACCCATTTCTCCAAATTTATCTCCACCCCATTCAAGGTAACCTATAGAATACATTCCTCATTATTTCCTGGCCAGAGATTTCATCTCTGGTCGGGAGATAAGCCAATACTTCCCACTAAGCTACTTTTGACATCAATTCCTTACAATCTTTCCTATACTCTTCCCACCACCCTCCCACCTGATACAATTACTACCTGTTTCAATAACCAAACTTTAGTGGACTTATAACCTGGAAATATCCTACAAGTGGGCCCCGCCCACCTCTGACGACATCTCCAACTGCTGCATCTCCACATAACACTAAATGTTATGGGTCAGACCATTTACTAATGTGGTTGTCTCCACTCCTCAGACTGGTCAATGTTGCTGTGTTGATCAATGTTGTAGCAGACACAGCAACTACCTCACCTGGAACATTATAACCATCAACATTACACACACACACACACAAACATTACCATGTAATATAAACTAACATTACTGACTGGCTGATATAAACATTAATATTTTCTTTAATATTTCTTAGACATTAACCTGATGACTAACAATTTGTTTACATGGAAGTCTATATCTGGATCACAAGGCGCAACTTCATTGGATCAAGAGACTTTCACCAAGTTATTTTTCAATAATGGAAAAAAATAGTCCAGAACTACATACACCATTATGGGTTATGTAATGCCTAGTGTGAGAGTTATTGTTTGATCAGAGGAAGGGGAGTAGATCCAGTTCTTCGCATCAAAACCCCTCCACTAAGGTCAATCATCCCCCCTCCGCTCCCCTCCTAGACATTAGACCCCCAAAAATTAAGACTATTAAAATAATAATTTAGTGAGCAAACTGGTGGCGGGGACCAAGAGCTGCAACTGGTGGCGGGGACCAGGAGCTGCAACTGGTGGCGGGGACCAGGAGCTGCAACTGGTGACGGGAACCAGAAGCTGCAACTGGTGGCGGGGACCAGAAGCTGCAACTGGTGGCGGGGACCAGGAGCTGCAACTGGTGGCGGGGACCAGGAGCTGCAAGTGATGCCGGGGAGCAGGAGCTGCAACTCAACTCTGCTGTTGTACTTACAAATACGACACCAGACAATACTTACGTTATTTAGGTGTATTAAGAGGCTGAGGAAGCGGTAAAGCCGGCGGGGCGGCAGGAGGAGAAGCAACACGTCTCTCCTGTACGACCATTGAAGATTAACTGACCTTTAGTGACCTTGAGGTTGGTCACTGTCCTGACCTTCACTATAACACCATCACTGATAACCTGACTAACTCTGACTACCACCACTAGATGGCACTACTACACCATCACTATCAGTACTACTCATGGTGGAGCACTCAACCCGTGGGGGTCATGGACCACCTGGGAGGATAAGTTCACTCCCAGGTGGCATAGATCACATTCCTTGGATCAAGAGACCCTCACCACCACCTTCTAGGAACCTCTCTCTCCAGGCCACCACTCACCACCAGAGTACTAGTGGTACTATTGTACCACTAGTACTCTACATGAAGGGCAGATTATTGTCCCACTAGTACTCTACATGAAGGGCAGATTATTGTATCACTAGTACTCTACATGAAGGGCAGATTATTGTACCACTAGTACTCTACATGAAGGGCAGATTATTGTCCCACTAGTACTCTACATGAAGGGCAGATTATTGTATCACTAGTACTCTACATGAAGGGCAGATTATTGTACCACTAGTACTCTACATGAAGGGCAGATTATTGTACCACTAGTACTCTACATGAAGGGAAGATTATTGTACCACTAGTACTCTACATGAAGGGAAGATTATTGTACCACTAGTACTCTACATGAAGGGCAGATTATTGTACCACTAGTACTCTACATGAAGGGAAGATTATTGTACCACTAGTACTTGACGTGCTGTTGGAGTGTGAGCAAAGTAACATTTATGAAGGGATTCAGGGAAACCGGCAGGCCGGACTTGAGTCCTGGATGGGAAGTACAGTGTCTTCACTCTGAAGGAGGGGTGTTAATGTTGCAGTTTTATAACTGTAGTGTAAGTGCGCCTCTGGCAAGACAGTGATGGAGTGAATGATGATGAAAGTTTTTCTTTTTCGGGTCACCCTGCCTTGGTAGGAAAAGGCCTATGTGTTAATAAATATATAAAATAGTACTCTACATGAAGGGCAGATTATTTTAACATTCATGGAAGTGCTAAAACCGTACTGATCATAATAACAAATTGGCCTATGGGTCGTACTCATTTTTCATCATATACAGTATTATATTCATGGGGGAAGTGTATCTAGTAGGAATAGACCTACTTAGGGCTGTTTTTGCTGGCCTATGGTTCAGTGTTAAATTCATGTGGGAGATTTAATCCAGTAGGGATAGGCCTATTTAGGGGTGCTCCTGATAGCCTATGGGCCAGTATTACATTCATGGGGGAGATGTGAGTAATGAGTAAGATAGGTGCAGATAAAAACAGTTTAGAGAAGCAACTTGGGTTTCCAGACAGCGCAATATGACTCTTGTGAGTTTACCACTGAGTTTTGATTATTCTAATAATAAATGGGTTACCATGGAAGGTTTTGAGCCAGAAGAAACAAGCCTAAATAAACCTATCCCTGCTGATATTAAAGACAATCACAAGCAGTTTCATGATAATGATTGCATACGTATTTTTTACCAGCTTCCTGAGAGAGCCCATGGCATGGATCAGTCCAGGTTAACCTATGGAGGCAACTAGTCTGTGAAACCTTTCTCTCAGGTACCTATGTACACCCTTGGTAGGGGTCGTAGAAACCTGTGAAGCCCTCCCTACCAGGATCTCAGTTATGCCACTGGTAGGGGTCATATTATTATTATTATTATTATTATTATTTATTATTATTATTATTATTATTATTATTATTATTATTATTATTATTATTATTATTATTATTATTATTATTATCATAACAGATGCAGTTATAGACACAGCTGTCATGGATGATGGTTGTTGGATACAGGTAAGAGCCAAAGTTATCACATTAGTTTATGATATTGTCCATCTGGCTGACGCAAATGTACATTGACAAAAACTAACTTAATTTTAGAAGAATTACTAGAATTTAGTTGCAAATGAATTCAAATAACTCGAAATATTTATTTTACATTAAATAATAAAAGAGGTAATTCAAGTAATATTATCAGCCAGTACAGACTTCAAGAACAATATAAATGTTTTGGTAATTTAGTATATATATATATACATAAGGATCTGCCGCATTAGAAGGATATGAAAAAAAAGAATGACTTTGTTTTATCTTCCATTTTATTCAACTTTCAGAAATTTTGAAGGAATTAATGTTGACACATTGTTGGTGAGACATCAGGAGTGATAATGTGTTTTAATTGTTTAAAATAACTTTAAAGTTGCCCCCCAAATACTCAAATAAAATGTTCAGCATTATGTACTTTAAACAGAAGTTATAATTCTGCATATGTGTTTTTAAGTCAATGTTACATTATTACTAGCTAAGTATTTTAATAATTAACCTCGACAAATTATGTATTTTTTAATTCTTTTATATAAAGAAGAATTTTTCGTGCTTTTTGAAGATATTTTTTGATGCTTATGGAATAACATTTTTGAGACTTATTTTTTAATTAATTGGGGCTGGAATAAGTTGAGTCGTAGTTCTATGAGGATGTGAAAGATAGTTCAGAATTATTCTATTAACGTAAGACTTTTGCATCATCAGATCTATAAATTGTAGTTCTGGAAGATATATGGTATATTTAAAAATCGGATTTTTGTATTTTCTTGTACAATACCTCATAAAGTTTGAGTGACTAATTTCTCTCAGCATCTTTTTTCCTTTCAAACCAGTCTACTTTATTATTAATTTTGAAAGTACACTGAAGGTTTAGTAACGCGGTAGTCTACAACCACTATGATGTTGGTAGTTTGTCTGGTTGGTAGAGGAGGAGACGAAGGTACCCAGAAACTTGCCTTGGGGAAAGAGAGTATTTGTATGTGGCGAAAACAGAAAGAGAGACAGAGACTAGTGGAAGATTAATGTTTACATCGACAAGATAAATAAAATCTATATAATTAGACAATCAAGAAATAACCAACATCTAAATGATTTTACTATTTACCATATCTTGCCCAATGAAGATCTATGATACTATTTTTGAGTTACTGCTCACAGTATGCAGTGAACAATAACCTAGTTGCTCATACTGTCAAACATGGTTTCGTGTAGCTGGAGTACTGAACTCACCGTCGCAGCCAGACGGTCTCGTATTTAGTGCCAACGACGCGGTCCATGTCGTAGTGTACATAGGCGTTGCCTGGGATGATGCGAGAGTAAAGGAGGTGATACCCGTAGTACTGCAACCCCAGCAGGTGGCGGTACATGTCATCCAGTGTGGAGAGGTTCTCATCTGTGGCGACAGGCAAGTGCAGTAACAGACGAATCTGTTGGGCGGCCACGAATGCTCAAAATTATCCATCTAATTGCGCTTATTATAATAATGTTAATTTTTACATTAATATAAATGAAAACAAAAATATCTTTAAAGGTATGAGAAAATTTTAGAAAGGACTTAATTTTACCTATTCGGCACGACATAAACACACACAAACACACACACACAGGCCTAGTGTCTAATCGACATGTGCCTAGGACAAAATGGTAACTAACACACATACACATACACAACAGTCATGGACCAGGTGATCAGACTAAGGAAGGAAGGAGGAGAGATCACAAGAAACGACGGCGAAGTGTGTGAGGAACTCAACATGAGATTCAGAGAAGTGTTCACCGAGGAGACAGAAGGGACTCCAGAAAGACGGAGAGGTGGGTACACCATCAAGTGTTGGACACAATACATACAACCGAGGAAGCAGTGAAGAGGCTGCTGAGTGAGCTAGATACCTCAAAGGCGATGGGGCCGGACAACATCTCTCCATGAGTCCTGAGAGAGGGAGCAGAGGCGCTATGTGTACCACTAACAACAATCTTCAACACAGCTATCGAAACAGGGAGACTACCTGAGGTATGGAAGACAGCAAATGTAGTCCCAATTTTTAAAAAAGGAGACAGACATGAAGCATTAAACTACAGACCAGTGTCACTGACATGTATAGTATGCAAGGTCATGGAGAAGATTATCAGGAGAAGAGTGTGGAGCACCTAGAAAGGAATGAGATTATCAACGACGGCCAACACGGTTTCAGGGATGGAAATCCTGTGTCGCAAACCTTCTGGAGTTCTATGACAGGGTGACAGCAGTAAGACAAGAGAGAGAGGGGTGGGTAGATTGCATTTTCTTAGACTGTAAGAAGGCGTTTGACACAGTTCCACACAAGAGATTAGTGCAAAAGCTGGAGGACCAGGCAGGGATAACAGGGAAAGCACTCCAATGGATTAAGGAATACCTGTCAGGAAGACAGCAGCGAGTCATGGTACGTGTCGAGGTGCCAGAGTGGGCGCCGGTGACGAGTGGGGTTCCACAGGGGTCAGTCCTAGGACCGGTGCTGTTTCTGGTATTTGTGAACGACATGACGGAAGGAATAGAATCCGAAGTGTCCCTGTTTGCAGATGATGTGAAGTTGATGAGAAGAATTCAATCGGACGAGGACCAGGCAGAACTACAAAGGGATCTGGACAGGCTGCAATCCTTGTCCAGCAATTGACTCCTGGAGTTCAACCCCACCAAGTGCAAAGTCATGAAGATTGGGGAAGGGCAAAGAAGACCGCAGACGGAGTACACTCTAGGGGGCCAGAGACTACAAACCTCAATCAAGGAAAAAGATCTTAGGGTGAGTATAACACCAAGCACATCTCCTGAGGCGCACATCAACCAAATAACTGCTGCAGCATATGGGCGCCTAGCAAACCTAAGAACAGCATTCCGACATCTTAAATAATAATAATATAATAATAATAATATTTTTATTTGGACATGATACAAAGAATTACATTTGGTTATTGAGATTACATGAGGTGTACATGCCAAAAGCCCCTAGTATGCAGGGCATAAAGAATCGTTCAGGACTCTGTACACTGTGTACGTTAGGCCCATACTGGAGTATGCAGCACCAGTTTGGAACCCACATCTAGCCAAGCACGTAAAGAAGCTTCAGAAAGTGCAAAGGTTTGCAACAAGACTAGTCCCGGAGCTAAGGGGTATGTCTTACGAGGAGATGTTAAGGGAAATCGACCTGACGACACTGGAGGACAGGAGAGATAGGGATGACATGATAACGACATATAAAATACTGAGAGGAATTGACAATGTGGACAGAGACAGAATGTTCCAGAGATGGGACACAGCAACAAGGGGTCACAGTTGGAAGTTGAAGACTCAGATGAATCACAGGGATGTTAAAGGAAGTATTTCTTCAGTCACAGAGTGGTCAGGAAGTGGAATAGTTTGGGAAGCGATGTAGTGGAGGCAGGTTCCATTCATAGCTTTAAGAAGAGGTATGATAAAGATCATGGCGCAGGGAGAGTGACCCAGTAGCGGCCAGTGAAGAGGCGGTGCCAGGAGCTATGATTCGACCCCTGCAACCACAACTAGGTGAGTACATACACACACACACACAACACACACACACACTATATATATATATATATATATATATATATATATATATATATATATATATATATATATATATATATATATATATATATATATATATATATATATATATATATATATATATATATATATATATATATATATATATGTATATATATATTGGGACAATAGTAAATTTTGCGATTATCTCATAATATGTTTTAGTCTCCGGCTTAATTAATGGAGTTTGGGTTCTTTTCAAAAGAGTTTGTTACCAACTTCTGCCAACCATCCAGCTGTGGTGTTACCCTGTGACTCTCGTCAGTGCTACAACAGCTGTTGTTCTGTAAGGCTATTCCTGCAAGCATGCTATGTGAGTGAATGTGGTTTAGCCAAATTCTCCCCTTCAATTCATGACTACTGCTGAAATTCATGATGGATGTTACTCCAGGGAAGTGTGCAAGTATTGTAACTCTTAGAAAACATGTTGGTTTGAGTATCAGACACATCACCGGAAATTTGACACTAGCAAAGTCAACTGTTCGTCGGATTCTGAAGAGAGCTGACGACAGTGGTGATTGTTGAGCTGACGACAGTGGTGATTGTGGAGCTGACGACAGTGGTGATTGTGGAGCTGACGACAGTGGTGATTGTTGAGCTGACGACAGTGGTGATTGTTGAGCTGACGACAGTGGTGATTGTTGAGCTGACGACAGTGGTGATTGTGGAGCTGACGACAGTGGTGATTGTGGAGCTGACGACAGTGGTGATTGTGGAGCTGACGACAGTGGTGATTGTGGAGCTGACGACAGTGGTGATTGTGGAGCTGACGACAGTGGTGATTGTGGAGCTGACGACAGTGGTGATTGTGGAGCTGACGACAGTGGTGATTGTGGAGCTGACTACAGTGGTGATTGTGGAGCTGACGACAGTGGTGATTGTTGAGCTGACGACAGTGGTGATTGTTGAGCTGACGACAGTGGTGATTGTTGAGCTGACGACAGTGGTGATTGTGGAGCTGACGACAGTGGTGATTGTTGAGCTGACGACAGTGGTGATTGTAGAGCTGACGACAGTGGTGATTGTTGAGCTGACGACAGTGGTGATTGTTGAGCTGACGACAGTGGTGATTGTTGAGCTGACGACAGTGGTGATTATGGAGCTGACGACAGTGGTGATTGTTGAGCTGACGACAGTGGTGATTGTGGAGCTGACGACAGTGGTGATTGTGGAGCTGACGACAGTGGTGATTGTGGAGCTGACGACAGTGGTGATTGTTGAACTGACGACAGTGGTGATTGTTGAGCTGACGACAGTGGTGATTGTGGAGCTGACGACAGTGGTGATTGTGGAGCTGACGACAGTGGTGATTGTGGAGCTGACGACAGTGGTGATTGTGGAGCTGACGACATTGGTGATTGTGGAGCTGACGACAGTGGTGATTATGGAGCTGACGACAGTGGTGATTGTTGAGCTGACGACAGTGGTGATTGTTGAGCTGACGACAGTGGTGATTGTTGAGCTGACGACAGTGGTGATTGTTGAGCTGACGACAGTGGTGATTGTGGAGCTGACGACAGTGGTGATTGTGGAGCTGACGACAGTGGTGATTGTGGAGCTGACGACAGTGGTGATTGTTGAACTGACGACAGTGGTGATTGTGGAGCTGACGACAGTGGTGATTGTTGAGCTGACGACAGTGGTGATTGTGGAGCTGACGACAGTGGTGATTGTTGAGCTGACGACAGTGGTGATTGTGGAGCTGACGACAGTGGTGATTGTTGAGCTGGCGACAGTGGTGATTGTTGAGCTGACGACAGTGGTGATTATGGAGCTGACGACAGTGGTGATTGTTGAGCTGACGACAGTGGTGATTGTTGAGCTGACGACAGTGGTGATTGTTGAACTGACGACAGTGGTGATTGTTGACTGGCGACAGTGGTGATTGTTGAGCTGGACGACAGTGGTTGATTGTGGAGCTGACGACAGTGGTGATTGTGGAGCTGACGACAGTGGTGATTGTTGAGCTGGCGACAGTGGTGATTGTGAACTGACGACAGTGGTGATTGTGGAGCTGACGACAGTGGTGATTGTGGACTGACGACAGTGGTGATTGTTGAGCTGGACGACAGTGGTGATTGTGAGCTGGCGAAGTGGTGATTGTGGAGCTGACGACAGTGGTGATTGTGGAGCTGACGACAGTGGTGATTGTGGAGCTGACGACAGTGGTGATTGTTGAACTGACGACAGTGGTGATTGTTGAGCTGACGACAGTGGTGATTGTTGAGCTGACGACAGTGGTGATTGTTGAGCTGACGACAGTGGTGATTGTTGAACTGACGACAGTGGTGATTGTTGAACTGACGACAGTGGTGATTGTTGAACTGACGACAGTGGTGATTGTTGAACTGACGACAGTGGTGATTGTTGAACACTGCGTCAAGGAAAATATGAAGGATCCTCCCCCAAAAAAACAAAAACAACAACAACAACAGCAGAGATGTGTAGAGAGATTTGGCTTCATTAGTGTTTATACTTGAAGTGTTGAATGAAGGTTCCTTGAAGTTGGCAAAACTGTCAAAACTGGTAAAGAAACAATTATTGACAGCTGCTGCTATGGAGAAACAACGGCTGTGGTTGGCGCTCCATCATGAGAGATGGACGACAGACGAATAGAGAAAAGTTATATTTTCAGATGAGGCGCATTTTGAAGTACATGAGTACAAATCAGTGGTAGTGAGACGACGCAAAAACGAACCTTTTTGAAAAGGACACATTCAACAAGTGCAAAACATCCATTTAAGAAGATGTTTTGGGGTAGTTTTACTGCTAAAGGCCCTGGACGGCAACTCATTTGTTTTCCATTGTGGATAGAAACTTTCCTGGTGGAGAAGGCATTTTCCAGCAGGATCTTGCTCCATGCAACACATAGAAAAATGCTGACATTCATTGGCCAGAAAACTCTCCTGACTTTAACCCAACTGAGAATCTATGGGTAATAACCAAACTCAGGATCGTGAAACAGTACTGTTCAACTGTGGACCTAGAAAATATACAGAGAACCTTCACGGCACGCATAACTGTGATAAACCACCTCAATTACTGGGAACGCTTGAAGTTCCTAAACCTGTACTCCCTAGAACGCAGGCGGGAGAGATACATTGTTATATACACGTGGAAAATCCTAGAGGGATTAGTACCAAACTTGCACACGAGAGTCACTCCCTACGAAAGCAAAAGACTCGGCAGGCGATGTAACATCCCCCCAATGAAAAGCAGGGGTGCCACTAACACGTTGAGGGACAACACAATAAGTGTCAGGGGCCCAAGACTGTTCAACTGCCTCCCAGCATACATCAGGGGGATTACCAACAAACCCTGGCTGTCTTCAAGCAGGCACTGGACAGGCACCTGAAGTCGGTACCTGACCAGCCGGGCTGGGGTTCGTACGTTGGACTGCGTGCGGCCAGCAGTAACAGCCTGGTTGATCAGGCTCTGATCCAACATGAGGCCTGGTCACAGACCGGGCCGCAGGGGCGTTGACCCCTGGAACTCTCTCCAGGTATACTCCGTGGTATACTCCAGGTAAGTTAGGTTAGGTTAGGTGAGGCTTCTAAGATATGTGAGGTTTCTAAGTTAAGTGAGGTTAGGCGTGGGTTCTAAGTTAGGTGAGGTTTCTAAGTTAGGTTAGGTGAGGTTTTTAAGTTAGGTGAGGTTAGGTAAGATTTTCAAGTTAGGTGAGTTTTTTAAGTTAGGTGAGGTTTTTAAGTTAGGTGAGGTTTTTAAGTTAGGTGAGGTTTTTAAGTTAGGTGAGGTTTCTAAGGTAGGTAAGGTTTTTAAGTTAGGTTAATTTTCAAAGTTAGGTGAGGTTTCTAAGTTAGATTAGAGGAGGTTTCTAAGTTAGGTTAGGTTAGGTGAGGTTTCTAAGTTAGGTTAGGTTAGGTGAGGTTTCTAAGTTAGTTTAGGTGAAGTTTCTAAGTTAGGTTATGTTAGGTGAGGTTTCTAAGTTAGGTTAGATTAGGTGAGGTTTCTAAGTTAGGTTAGGTTAGGTGAGGTTTCTAAGTTAGTTTAGGCGAGGTTTCTAAGTTAGGTTAGGTTAGGTGAGGTTTCTAAGTTAGGTTAGGTGAGGTTTCTAAGTTAGGTTAGGTGATTTCTAAGTTAGGTTTGCTTAAAAAATATAATTGTTTACATCATTGTCATTAAAAAAACTATGTTTATCAGTCTGGTAAAAGCTTCAGGTCTGTATTAGGTAATGACATGTATGTGAGTGTTCTCGATGTCGCAGTGTGTCTGCGTCGAGTTGCGTGTTCTGCGTCCGAGTTCTGTGGGTCTGCGTGCGAGTGTCTGCGTCCGAGTGTCTGCGTGCGAGTATATATGAGTGTTTGAGTGTCTGTGTGAGCTCATCTATATGTGTGGTTGCAGGAGTAGAGTGACAGTTCCTGGCCCTGCCTAGGTCACACTCCCCGCTCTATGAACCTTATCATACCTCTTCTTAAAGCTACGTGTGGATCTTGCCTTCACAGTGTTCCACTTCATGACAACTCTAAGGCAAAAGAAATACTTCCTACCATCACTCTAACTCATCTGAGCTTTAAACTTTCAATTGTGTCTCCATATTCCTGTGTCCCATCTCTGAAATATTATACCTGTCCACCTTGTCAATTCCTCTCAGTACTTTCTACGTCGTTATCATGTGTCCCCTATCTATCCTATCTTCTAGTGTCATCAGGTTGAGTTCACTTAACCTCTTATCATAAGACATACCCCTTAGCTCCGGGACTAGTCTTGTTGCAAACTTTTACAATTTTTCCAATTTCTTGACGTGTTTGACCAAGTGTGGGTTCTATACTGATGCTGCATACTCCAGTATGGGCCTGATGTACACGGTGTGCAGTGTCGTGAATGCCTGCTTAGCTGTTGAAATGCTGTTCTCAGGTTTGCCAGTTGCCCATATGCTGCAGCGGTTAGTTGGTTGATGAGCCCTTCGGAGGATGTGCTCGGTATAATGGTCACCCTAAGATCTTTTTCCTTAAGTGAGGTTTGCAGCATTTAATCCCCCAGGCAGTACTCTGTCTGCGATCTTTTCGCCCTTCCCCAAGCTTCATTTGCTTCATAACTTTGCACCTGGTGGGGGTAAGCTCCAGGAGCCATTTATGGGACCACGCTTGCAGCCTGTCCGGATCCCCTTGTAATCTTATTAGATCGTCGTCTGCTGTATTCTCCTCATTAGTTTCACATCTGCTAACAGGGACACGTCTGAATCTATTCCTTCCATCATGTCATTTACATATACAAGAAACAGCACCAGACTTAGGATTGACCCTTATGGAACCCTACTCGACCCATGCGCCCCCTCTGATACCACATACTAAGACTCGTTGTTTCCTTCATGTCTGTTATTCCTTGATCCATTGCAGTGCTTTCCCTACTATTTCTGCCAACTCCTTCAGTTTTTGAAGCAGTCACTAAGGACCCATGGAGAGATGTTGTGGGTCCCACCGCCTTTGAGGTATCTAGTTCACTTAGCAGCGTCTTCACCTCCTCGGTTGTGTGTATTTCGTCCAGCACTTTTTGGTGTATTCCACTATTCCGGCTTTCCGGAGTCCTTTAAATCTCATGTTGAGCTCCTCACATACTTCTCTGTCGTTTCTTGTGAGCTCTCCTCCTTCCTTCCTCAGCCTGATTACCTGGCCTTTGACTGTTGTTTTCTTCTGATGTGGCTGTACAACAGCTTCAGGTCAGACTTAGCTTTCAATGCTATGTCGTTTATGTACTGCCGCTGGATCTCCCTCCTTATTTATGTGTGTGTGTACTCACTTAATTGCACTCACCTAATTGTGGTTGCTGGGGTCGAGACTTAGCTCCTGGTCCCGCCTCTTCACTGGCCGTTACTAGGTCCTCTCTCTCCCTGCTCCATGAGCTTTATCATACCTCATCTTAAAGCTATGTATGGTTCCTGCCTCTACTACATCACTTGCTAGACTATTTCACTTCCTGACAACTCTATGACTGAAGAAATTTGACTCGTCTGAGTTTCCAAATTCCAATTGTGACCCCTTGTTTCAGTGTCCCCTTTTTGGAACATCATGTCTCTGTCCACCTTATCTATTTCCACGCAGTATTTTGTATGTCGTTATCATGTCTCCCCTAACCCTCCTGTCCTCCAGTGTTGTCAGGCCGATTTCCCTTAACCTTTCTTCATAGGACATTCCCCTTAGCTCCGGAACTAACCTTGTTGCAAACCTTTGCACTTTCTCAAATTTACTGACGTGCTTGACCAGGTGTGGGTTCCAAACTGGTGCTGCATACTCCAGTATGGGCCTGACGTACAATGTACAGTATCTTGAACGATTCCTTACTAAGGTATCGGAACGCTATTCTCAGGTTTGCCAGTCGCCCATAAGCTGCACCAGTTATCTGGTTGATGTGTGCTTCCGGAGACGTGCTCGGTGTTATACTCACCCCAAGATCTTTTTCCTTGAGTGAGGTTTGCAGTCTTTGGCCACCTAGACTATACTCTGTCTGCGGTCTTCTTTGCATTTCCCCGATCTTCATGACTGCATTTGGCAGGGTTAAATTCAAGGAGCCAGTTACTGGACCAGGCTTGTAACCTGTCCAGGTCTCTTTGTAGTCCTGCTTGATCCTCGACTGATTTAATTCTTCTCCTAACTTCACATCATCTGCAAACAGGGACACTTCTGAGTCTATCCCTTTTGTTATGTCATTCACATATACCAAAAACAGCACAGGTCTTCGCACTGACCTCTGTGGAACCCCGCTCGTCACAGGTGCCCAGTCTGACACCTCGTCAAGTACCATGACTCATTTTTGCCTCCCTGTCAGCTATTCTCTGATCCATTGCAGTGCCTTTCCAGTTACGTGTGCCTGATCTTCTAGCTTTTGCATTAACCTCTTGTGAGGAACTGTGTCGAAGGTCTTCTTGCAGTCCAAGAAAATGCAGTCTATCCACCCCTCGCTCTCTCGTGTCTTACTTCTGTTGCCTTGTCATAACACTCCAGTAGGTTTGTGACACAGGATTTTCCTTCCCTGAAACTGTGCTG
Organism: Cherax destructor; assembly: GCA_009830355.1. Classification (NCBI taxonomy): domain Eukaryota; kingdom Metazoa; phylum Arthropoda; class Malacostraca; order Decapoda; family Parastacidae; genus Cherax; species Cherax destructor. The sequence goes on along the minus strand of WNWK01013130.1, from coordinate 33,929 downwards.
GTTGTCGTTTATAAGCTTGTGTGTTTCTAGGTGCTCCACCACTCTCCTCCTGATGATCTTCTCCATGACTTTGCATACTATACACGTCAGTGACACTGGTCTGTAGTTTAATGCCTCGTGTCTGTCTCCTTTCTTAAAAATTGTGTATGTATGTGCGTGTGTGTACTCACCTAATTGTGGTTGCAGGGGTCAAGACTTAGCTCCTGGCCCCGCCTCTTCACTGACCGCTACTAGGTCCTCTCTCTCCCTGCTCCATGAGCTTTATCATACCTCGTCTTAAAGCTATGTATAGTTCCTGCCTCCACTACATCACTTGCTAGACTATTCCTGACTACTCTATGGTTGAAGAAATACTTTCTATGGTGTGTGTGTACTCACCTAGTTGTGGTTGCAGGGGTCGAGTCACAGCTCCTGGCCCCGCCTATTCACTGGCCACTACTCGGTCACTCTACCTGCTCCATGAGCTTTATCATACCTCTCCTTAAAGCTATATATGGATCCTGCCTCCACTACATCATTTCCCAGACTATTCCACTTCCTGACCACTCTGTGACTGAAGAAATATTTCCTAACATCCCTGTGATTCATCTGAATCTTCAACTTCCAATTGTGTCCCCTTGTTGCTGTGTCCCATCTCTGGAACATTCTGTCTCTGTCCACCTTGTCGATTCCTCTAAGTATTTGTATGTCGTTATCATATCCCCTCTATCCCTCGTGTCTTCCAATGTCGTCAGGTCGATTTCCCTTAATCTCTCCTCGTAGGACATACCCCTTAGCTCCGGGACTAGACTTGTTGCAAACCTCTGCACTTTTTCTAGTTTCCTTTCATGCTTGGCTAGATGAGGGTTCCAAACTGGTGCTGTATACTCCAGTATGGGCCTAACGTACACAGTGTACAGCATCCTGAATGATTCCTTATTAAGATGTCGGAATGCTGTTCTTAGATTAGCTAGGCGCCCATATGCTGCAGCAGTTATTTGGTTGATGTGCGCCTCAGGAGATGTGCCTGGTGTGTGTGTGTGTGCGTGTTTGTTTTGGTGTGAATGCATATACATGCATGGGGACAGTAGTCTAGAATTCTTTCCCTGTAATCCATGCGTGTTGTAAAAGGTGACTTAAATACCGGGAGGTAAAGGTTCGTGTCTTTTAACCGGTTCTCTCTATGCGTTCCCACAGAGACCCCAGTGTTTACCTGGTATACATAAATGTAACGTCACCCCTCTGATAAGCGTAGTACTTAGTTTGGTGTGGTTGAATGCAAGAATTTATTTTTCTCTGCTTGCTTAGTAATTGCCAACTCCAGTTTATTTCAGATAATGTTCAACTTGTGAATCTGTGTAAATAGACATAACTTGTCAATACGTTTTTGTTAGAGAATTAAAGGTAATATTGGACGGCCCTTTCTGCTGTCCTTATCCAACATTGCATCAGCCAGAGGTTATTCGAAGCTCATTCCAAAAACTCTAACCTAAATTAATATATTTAAATTTAATATGAGGAAAATAGCATTTGAGGAAAAGCCAGAAACATTTGCTTATAAAATTAACTCTCATAAAGTACAAAATAAAAAATATTTCAGTGAGTAATATTTTTAAGTCAAGGAGAGGTGATCAACTCATTATTATATATAGTAAAAGTAAAAGTAAATTTTATTTCATTGCAAATTGCAGATTACATAGGTATTGGTAGTTACAATGTAAAGTGAGTGCAAGGAGAGCCACTGACATGCCATGGCATTAGGGGCAGCTTATTCTAGTCCTTAAAGACTATATACTTAATATTAGAGAAATTTATTGAGTTTATTCTAGTTAAATTTTTTTTTCAAAATTACAATATGATGAAATTTTACTGTTTAAATTATTATATGATGATATTAGATTGTTACAGTAATGGTAATATGGAATTGAGATTATCTTAAGGAAAATAACATTGAGCATTTTTGACATTAACTTATAATATGAGTATTTAGTTTTGATTGATTAGGGGGTAACATAATAGTAACATATTATTAAAAATTGAGATTATCGTATAGGAAAGTAATAATGAGCATTTTTCAAAGTAGTTTATAGTATGATCATTTAGTTTTGGGTGAGTAGGTGGTTTTTGAGTTGAGTCTTAAATTGATTTTCAGACAAGATTATCTTAATATTTACTGTTAATGAATTCCAGATTTTGGGGCCCTTTATGTGCATAGAATTTTTACATAGGTTGATATGAACACGGGGTATATCAAAAAGTGATATGTGTCTTGTGTTGTGGTCATGGGTCCTATAAAGTGTTAAAAGCTGAGTCAAATATGTGAGACGACCAAAACAACGCGGGGTTCCTGAAGAGTCAAGTTCTGAACCTTTGTGATCTTTGCGACATTTGGAACATTTGTGGCACGTACCTGTTTGATGTGATTGTAGGAGTGGTAGGTGGAGGTGAACAAGTTCCTCAGTAGTGTCCACTCGCTGCCCTTCACTGTCGTCTTCACATAATCAATGGACTTTTCCTGGGACAATTACCTCAAGATAATTTTACTCAACAAAATGGCTGACTTTGTTAGTCAATTTTTTTACTAAGCCTACATTTTTTACTAAGCCTACCTTTTCCATTATTGAAACGGGCAATTGAGAACATTTTGGGCTAATGAAAACCGAATCAATGTTTCACCAGCCCATGACGATTATTATGAATATTTTTAATATTGCTAAAGTGAATCTTTAATCATAAATTATATTTATAATATATATCATTGGTATGTTCTTATTCTAGTTAAACTGTAGAATATACAATACTTTATACACATTTCCACATGAGAAACTAATGAGACCTTTCTCATAACAAGCGGCTTTCTATATAGTAGTATGTCATTGATGTCAACTATGGTTTGTATACCTTGTACATGTACTTGTAGTAAATAAAGATATTATTATGATTATTATTATTACAACTACGTATGACTCTGCAGGAGGTTTATCAAGCCAGAACCAACAAGGACACCCAGGCTGTGTGAACCCCACATGGAGAGGTTCCAGGTTTACACTATGCTAAACATATATAACTTTTGTGTCATTGTACTGATTGTATTGGCTTGAGGAAGCTACTCCAGGGCGAAACATAGCCACAATGTCTCATTATTTCCTCATTTGTCCTGACTAAGACTAACCGTAGCCTGGACATCCACCAAGACTAAGACTAACCATAACCTGGACATCCACCAAGACTAAGACTAACCATAGCCTGGACATCCACCAAGACTAAGACTAACCGTAGCCTGGACATCCACCAAGACTAAGACTAACCGTAGCCTGGACATCCACCAAGACTAAGACTAACCGTAGCCTGGACATCCACCAAGACTAAGACTAACCGTAGCCTGGACATCCACCAAGACTAAGACTAACCGTAGCCTGGACATCCACCAAGACTAAGACTAACCGTAGCCTGGACATCCACCAAGACTAAGACTAACCGTAACCTGGACATCCACCAAGACTAAGACTAACCGTAGCCTGGACATCCACCAAGACTAAGACTAACCGTAGCCTGGACATCCACCAAGACTAAGACTGACCATAAGGTCAGACATGTAATAAGACTGACAATAAAACAAAATATATACTAAGAATGACTATAAAACTGGACTAGTACTAAGACTTATATGGCTGGGCGTATACTAAGACTTATATGGCTGGGCGTATACTAAGACTTATATGGCTGGGCGTATACTAAGACTTATATAGCTAGGCGTATACTAAGACTTATATGGCTGGGCGTATACTAAGACTTATATGGCAGGGCGTATACTAAGACTTATATGGCTGGGCGTATACTAAGACTTATATGGCAGGGCGTATACTAAGACTTATATGGCTGGGCGTATACTAAGACTTATATGGCTGGGCGTATACTAAGACTTATATGGCTGGGCGTATACTAAGACTTATATGGCAGGGCGTATACTAAGACTTATATGGCAGGGCGTATACTAAGACTTATATGGCAGGGGTATCAAGACTTTATGGCAGGGCGTATCAAGACTTATATGGCAGGGCGTATACTAAGACTTATATGGCTGGGCGTATACTAAGACATATGGCAGGGCGTATACAGACTATATGGCAGGGCGTATACTAAGACTTATATGTCAGGGGGTATACTAAGACTTATATGGCAGGGCGTATACTAAGACTTATATGGCTGGGCGTATACTAAGACTGACCATCAGACTAGACATGAACTCAGACTCATCAAGTAAGTGAACATGTACTAATATTTACTACAAGTGAACAAGAATTAAGGTTTGCCATAAAAGTGAACAAGTTCTGTGACTTAGCAGATGAGTGAACATGAAATAAGACTCACCATTTAAGTGAACATGAAATATTGCTCACCATATAAATAAAGAAGAACTAAGACTCAACTAAGACTCACCATATGAGAGAGTAGATTAATAAAGTTATCGAGGGTGTACTTGGCGACGCCGGAGGAATTTGAGAGTTCAAGTGGGTACAAGTAGACGTTGTTGGTGATCTTCATGTAACTGTACTCAGTTGAAGCAGTGACTATGTGTACTCTGCAGCCCCAAGCACCCATCTGTGGTTACACGAGGTGTAAGTACTGTGCGGGAGGTACTGTGTGGGAGGTACTGTGTGGAAGGTACAATGTGAGAGGTATTCAGCTGTGCTTTCTGCATGGAAAGTAATGTGTGGGAGGTACTATGTTGGAGGCTCTTTCTGGGAGGCACTGTGGGAGGAACTCGTTAGGAAAAAATGTGTGAGGCATTCGCTAGGAGGTAGTGTGTGGGAGGTACTCCTTGTCTGGCACTGGAGATACTGTGTGGGAGGTTCATAGTGGTAGGTACAGAGTGGGAGGTACTGTGTGGGAGGTACTGTGTGGAAGGTACTGTGAGGGAGGTACTCAGTGGAAGGGTCTATGAGGGAGGTACGAGGTACTTGGGAGAGGTACTGTGAGGGAGGTGTTCAACGAAGGGAACTATGTGGGAGTAACTATTATATGGAGGTACTGTGTGGGAGTAACTCAGTATAAGGTACTACTGGAGGTACTCTGAGGTAGGTACTGTGTGAGAAATAAAGTGTGGGAAGTACAGTTAATGAGGTACTGTAAAGGAGGTATTGTGAGGTAAATGTGTTTTAGGTACTTGGGTGTTGTTGCTGTGTTGGGGGTATTGCTTGAGACATATTACACTATATCCACTACATACATCAACACTATATCCACTACATATATCAACACTATATTCACTACATACATCAACACTATATCCACTACATATATCAACACTATATCCACTACATATATCAACACTATATTCACTACATACATCAACACTATATCCCCTACATATATCAACACTATATCCACTACATATATCAACACTATATCCACTACATATATCAACACTATATCCACTACATATATCAACACTATATTCACTACATACATCAACACTATATCCCCTACATATATCAACACTATATCCACTTCATATATCAACACTATATCCACTACATATATCAACACTATATCCACTACATATATCAACACTATTTTCACTACATTCAAACATCCCAACTTTATAAAGTTTTTCTTCTAATTTTCAGAAATTCATAGAGAAGGGTTCACTAGGTCACTGCTCCCGACACTGTAGCCGCGTCTTAACCAGAAGTATTAAATGTCCCAAGTGAAAACTAAGAAATATTGAGTAACCAGAGAACACTAGATATTAATTCTTCACAGACGGAGTTGATGACATTCAAGAGGAAGCAGTAAATGTTGCATCCATTATAATCTTTTACAAAATTACACGACACTAATAAAACTGTTGGTTCATTATATTATTTTTAATGCCATGGCATGATAGTGGCAATCTTGGCACTTCAGCTCATGATTGTAATTACAAAATCTCGATGTAAACTTGCAATGAAATAAAATTATTATTATTATTAAAGGAAGCGCTGGACCCCTGTGGGTCATTCAGTTGAAGCAGAGCTGGAATATCTACTTCTGTCACCTTATAACGTGATAAAGTTATATTCACCTGGAGTAAGGCACTGTAACTACAAATAAACAATAAAAACAAATAATGACACCCGTCTTACCACTTTCTCAAACGCAATATCTTCGCGGTTGACGCCGAAGCTGTATATCCTGCAGGAGTCTGGCGAAGAAGGAAGACCGTCTAGGCAAATATACGTCCCCTCATGACCCGATAACTGCCAAACACAATATGAATATCTTAATACTAAAAAAAAGTCGTGATGAAAGACAGAAAACTGACATTTTCACAAACACTTGATTACCCAAACAAACGGAGAGTATATTAATGATTATCCAAACAAACGGAGAGTATATTAATAATTATCCAAACAAACGGAGAGTATATTAATGATTACCCAAACAAACGGAGAGTATATTAATGATTATCCAAACAAACGGAGAGTATATTAATGATTACCCAAACAAACGGAGAGTATATTAATGATTATCCAAACAAACGGAGAGTATATTAATGATTATCCAAACAAACGGAGAGTATATTAATGATTATCCAAACAAACGGAGAGTATATTATTGATTACCCAAACAAACGGAGAGTATATTAATGATTATCCAAACAAACGGAGTGTATATTAATGATTATCCAAACAAACGGAGAGTATATTAATGATTATCCAAACAAACGGAGAGTATATTAATGATTACCCAAACAAACGGAGGTATATTAATGATTACCCAAACAAACGGAGAGTATATTAATGATTACCCCCAGAAACAAACGGAGTGTATATTAATGATTACCCAAACAAACGGAGAGTATATTAATGATTACCCAAACAAACGGAGAGTATATTAATGATTACCCAAACAAACGGAGTGTATATTAATGATTACCCAAACAAACGGAGTGTATATTAATGATTATCCAAACAAACGGAGAGTATATTAATGATTACCCAAACAAACGGAGAGTATATTAATGATTACCCAAACAAACGGAGTGTATATTAATGATTACCCAAACAAACGGAGAGTATATTAATGATTATCCAAACAAACGGAGAGTATATTAATGATTATCCAAACAAACGGAGAGTATATTAATGATTATCCAAACAAACGGAGAGTATATTAATGATTACTCCAAACAAACGGAAGTATATTAATGAAACCAAACAAACGGAGAGTATATTAATGATTACCCAAACAAACGGAGAGTTATATAATATATGTTAGATTACCCAAACAAACGGAGATTGTATATTAATGATTACCCAAACAAACGGAGAGTATATTAATGATTATCCAAACAAACGGAGAGTATATTAATGATTACCCAAACAAACGGAGTGTATATTAATGATTACCCAAACAAACGGAGAGTATATTAATGATTATCCAAACAAACGGAGAGTATATTAATGATTACCCAAACAAACGGAGTGTATATTAATGATTATCCAAACAAACGGAGAGTATATTAATGGTTACCCAAACAAACGGAGAGTATATTAATGATTGCTCTGTTAAAACTATTTATTAAAATGAAGATAAACTTGGTTTTTGATAAGTTGAATGTGATTACGCTATTCAATATTTTAACATTATTATTAAGCACTGTGTAATATATTAAACATGTTATGTTAATTTTTATTATATGTACACACACACACACACATACACACACACACACACACACACACACACACACACACACACACACACATAAAGAAACTAGAGAAAGTGCAAAGGTTTGCGACAAGGTTAGTTCCACAACTCAGGGGTCTGTCCTATGAAGAAAGGTTGAGGGAAATAGGACTAACAACACTGGAGGAAAGAAGGGTCAGAGGAGACATGATAACGACATACAAAATACTGCGGGGAATCGACAAGGTAGACAGTGACAGGTTGTTCCAGAGAGGGAACACAGAAACAAAGGGACACAACTGGAAGCTGAAGACTCAGATGAGTCAAAGGGATGTTAGGAAGCATTTCTTCAGCCACAGAGTAGTCAGGAAGTGGAATAGTCTAGAGAAAGATATAGTGGAGGCAGGAACCATACATAGTTTTAAGACGAGGTATGATAAAGCTCATGGAGCGGGCAGCGCAGAGGCGGGGCCAGGAGCTGAGTCTCGACCCCTGCAACCACAATTAGGTGAGTACAATTAGGTGAGTACACATAATATCCTACCGAGACAGGGTGACCCAAAAAGAAAGAGAAAAGTTTCTCTTTTTAACTTTAGTAATGCGTACAAGAGAAGGGGTTACTAGCCCCTTGCTCCCGGCATTTTAGTCGCCTCTTACGACACGCATGGCTTACGGAGGAAGAATTCTGTTCCACTTCCCCATGGAGATAAGAGGAAATAAGAACAAGAACTAGTAAGAAAATAGAAGAAAACCCAGATGGGTGTGTATATATATGCTTGTACATGAATATGTAGTGTGACCTAAGTGTAAGTAGAAGTAGCAAGACGTACCTGAAATCCTGCATGTTTATGAGACAGAAAAAATACACCAGCAATCCTACCATCATGTAAAACAATTACAGGCTTTCGTTTTACACTCACTTGGCACGAAACAAGTGGTTTTGAATCATTTGTGTGTGTGTGTGTGTGTGTGTGTACTCACCTATTTGTGGTTGCAGGTGTCGATTCATAGCTCCTGGCCCCGCCTCTTCACTGATCGCTACTAGGTCCTCTCTCTCCATGCTCCATGAAATTTATCATACCTTGTCTTAAAACTATGTATGGTTCCTGCCTCCACTACGTCACTTGTCAGACTATTCCATTTTTTGACAACTCTATGACTGAAGAAATACTTCCTAACATCTCTTTGACTCATCTGAGTCTTCAACTTCCAATTGTGACCCCTTGTTTCTGTGTCCCATCTCTGGAACATCCTGTCTGTCCACCTTATCTATTCCTCTCAGTATTTTGTATGTCGTTATAATGTCTCCCCTAACCCTCCTGTCTGTCTGTTCTTCTGCTTCTGTTTTGGTTCAAGGAGAAAAGGCTGAATTGTTCATTTTAAGATAGATCTGTGTCAGATTCTTTTCTTGATAAATTGGATATTAGTATCATATCTACCCTCTGGCATCACTGGACCTTCCTTGTTGCACTGCAGTTCAACTCTCATATTGCATATGGCAGCAACATACTCTTGGCTCACCTAGTGTTGACTTAAAAACAAAACTTAGGTAATGTCTGACCGAGGTATTGTCTCCCTGGCGGAGAGTTGATCCTGGTACGACCAGAGGGTTGGAGCAGTTAGGTGCTGTGCTGTGGCTGATGTAGTTGAAGATGTCCTCGATGTCAGTAGGCAGGAAGTGTGGTGGTCTGCCTGGGACGCTGCATGAAGAGTCATCTTGCCTGTAGAAGAACACAATGCGGTTATGGATTAGTCTTCTCCACTGTCAATCGCAAGGTCGTTCATGACGGGAATTTCTCTTTTACCTCGCTTGAAAAACATTTATTTACCCTGATCTTAATTTCCTGAAATACCTAGAGTAGCTGCTAGATATCACACACTAACACAGTAGAGGAACCCTGCAACAAGCCTGCTGGCTCATACTACGCAGTGGAGGGACACTGCAACAAGCCTGCTGGCTCATACTACGCAGTGGAGGGACACTGCAACAAGCCTGCTGGCTCATACTACGCAGTGGAGGAACCCTGCAACAAGCCTGCTGGCTCATACTACGCAGTGGAGGAACACTGCAACAAGCCTGCTGGCTCATACTACGCAGTGGAGGGACACTGCAACAAGCCTGCTGGCTCATACTACGCAGTGGAGGGACACTGCAACAAGCCTGCTGGCTCATACTACGCAGTGGAGGGACACTGCAACAAGCCTGCTGGCTCATACTACACAGTAGAGGAACCCTGCAACAAGCCTGCTGGCTCATACTACGCAGTGGAGGGACACTGCAACAAGCCTGCTGGCTCATACTACGCAGTGGAGGAACGCTGCAACAAGCCTGCTGGCTCATACTACGCAGTGGAGGAACGCTGCAACAAGCCTGCTGGCCCATACTACGCAGTGGAGGAACGCTGCAACAAGCCTGCTGGCTCATACTACGCAGTGGAGGAACGCTGCAACAAGCCTGCTGGCTCATACTACGCAGTGGAGGAACGCTGCAACAAGCCTGCTGGCTCATACTACGCAGTGGAGGAACGCTGCAACAAGCCTGCTGGCTCATACTACGCAGTGGAGGAACGCTGCAACAAGCCTGCTGGCTCATACTACGCAGTGGAGGAACGCTGCAACAAGCCTGCTGGCTCATACTACGCAGTGGAGGAACGCTGCAACAAGCATGCTGGCTCATACTACGCAGTGGAGGAACGCTGCAACAAGCCTGCTCTCCCATATTACGCAGTGGAGGAACGCTGCAACAAGCCTGCTGGCTCATACTACGCAGTGGAGGAACGCTGCAACAAGCCTGCTGGCCCATATTACGCAGTGGAGGAACGCTGCAACAAGCCTGCTGGCTCATACTACGCAGTGGAGGAACACTGCAACAAGCCTGCTGGCCATACTACGCAGTGGAGGAACGCTGCAACAAGCCTGCTGGCTCATATACGCAGTGGAGGAACGCTGCAACAAGCCTGCTGGCTCATACTACGCAGTGGAGGAACGCTGCAACAAGCCTGCTGGCTCATACTACGCAGTGGAGGAACACTGCAACAAGCCTGCTGGCTCATACTACACAGTGGAGGAACACTGCAACAAGCCTGCTGGCTCATACTACACAGTGGAGGAACACTGCAACAAGCCTGCTGGCTCATACTACACAGTGGAGGAACACTGCAACAAGCCTGCTGGCTCATACTACAGTGGAGGAACACTGCAACAAGCCTGCTGGCCCATACTACCAGTGGAGGAACACTGCAACAAGCCTGCTGGCTCATACTACGCAGTGGAGGAACCTGCAACAAGCCTGCTGGCCATACTACACAGTGGAGGAACACTGCAACAAGCCTGCTGGCCCATACTACACAGTGGAGGAACACTGCAACAAGCCTGCTGGCTCATACTACGCAGTGGAGGAACACTGCAACAAGCCTGCTGGCTCATACTACACAGTGGAGGAACACTGCAACAAGCCTGCTGGCTCATACTACACAGTGGAGGAACGCTGCAACAAGCCTGCTGGCTCATACTACACAGTGGAGGAACGCTGCAACAAGCCTGCTGGCCCATACTACACAGTGGAGGAACACTGCAACAAGCCTGCTGGCCCATACTACACAGTGGAGAACCTGCAACAAGCCTGGTGGCTCATACTACGCAGTGGAGGAACACTGCAACAAGCCTGCTGGCTCATACTACACAGTGGAGGAACACTGCAACAAGCCTGCTGGCTCATACTACGCAGTGAGGAACCTGCAACAAGCCTGCTGGCTCATACTACACAGTGGAGGAACGCTGCAACAAGCCTGCTGGCTCATACTACACAGTGGAGGAACGCTGCAACAAGCCTGCTGGCCCATACTACGCAGTGGAGGAACACTGCAACAAGCCTGCTGGCCCATACTACACAGTGGAGGAACACTGCAACAAGCCTGCTGGCTCATACTACACAGTGGAGGAACGCTGCAACAAACCTGCTGGCTCATACTACACAGTGGAGGAACGCTGCAACAAGCCTGCTGGCCCATACTACACAGTGGAGGAACACTGCAACAAGCCTGCTGGCCCATACTACACAGTGGAGGAACACTGCAACAAGCCTGCTGGCTCATACTACGCAGTGGAGGAACACTGCAACAAGCCTGCTGGCTCATACTACACAGTGGAGGAACGCTGCAACAAGCCTGCTGGCTCATACTACGCAGTGAAGGAACACTGCAACAAGCCTGCTGGCCCATACTACGCAGTGGAGGAACACTGCAACAAGCTTGCTGGCCCATACTACACAGTGGAGGAACACTGCAACAAGCCTGCTGGCTCATACTACGCAGTGGAGGAACACTGCAACAAGCCTGCTGGCTCATACTATACAGTGGAGGAACGCTGCAACAATCCTGCTGGCTCATACTACACAGTGGAGGAACGCTGCAACAAGCCTGCTGGCTCATACTACACAGTGGAGGAACGCTGCAACAAGCCTGCTGGCTCATACTACACAGTGGAGGAACACTGCAACAAGCCTGCTGGCTCATACTACGCAGTGGAGGAACACTGCAACAAGCCTGCTGGCTCATACTACACAGTGGAGGAACGCTGCAACAAGCCTGCTGGCTCATACTACACAGTGGAGGAACACTGCAACAAGCCTGCTGGCTCATACTACGCAGTGGAGGAACACTGCAACAAGCCTGCTGGCTCATACTACGTAGTGGAGGAACGCTGCAACAAGCCTGCTGGCTCATACTACGTAGTGGAGGAACGCTGCAACAAGCCTGCTGGCTCATACTACGTAGTGGAGGAACACAGCAACCAGCCTGCTGGCTCATACTACGCAGTGGAGGAACACTGCAACAAGCCTGCTGGCTCATACTACGTAGTGGAGGAACGCTGCAACAAGCCTGCTGGCTCATACTACGTAGTGGAGGAACACTGCAACAAGCCTGCTGGCTCATACTACGTAGTGGAGGAACGCTGCAACAAGCCTGCTGGCTCATACTACGTAGTGGAGGAACGCTGCAACAAGCCTGCTGGCCCATACTACACAGTGGAGGAACACTGCAACAAGCCTGCTGGCCCATACTACACAGTGGAGGAACACTGCAACAAGCCTGCTGGCTCATACTACACAGTGGAGGAACACTGCAACAAGCCTGCTGGCCCATACTACACAGTGGAGGAACACTGCAACAAGCCTGCTGGCCCATACTACACAGTGGAGGAACACTGCAACAAGCCTGCTGGCCCATACTACACAGTGGAGGAACACTGCTACAAGCCTGCTGGCTCATACTACACAGTGGAGGAACACAGCAACCAGCCTGCTGGCTCATACTACACAGTGGAGGAACGCTGCAACAAGCCTGCTGGCTCATACTACGCAGTTGAGGAACACTGCTACAAGCCTGCTGGCTCGTACTACGCAGTGGAGGAACGCTGCAACAAGCCTGCTGGCTCATACTACGTAGTGGAGGAACGCTGCAACAAGCCTGCTGGCTCATACAACACAAGTCATTCTTGAATGCAACTACGCCCATCTACACATTGTGCAACCTGCTCTTAACACAACCTAAGAACTTAGCTTCAAAACCTCATATAAGTTAGACGACAACTTATATTATATTTCCTAAAGAAATGCGTATATACCTCCCTTCATGCATTTTGTTGATCGTTCAATATACTAGTGAGGGTCTTTAATTAAACGCAACCTAATTTAAAAAGAATGTAAATACGAGAAAATACTTGAAGGAATTGTGAGTAATGAGTAAAAACGCTGCTGGTGCAGAGCTCTTAATCCAAGGAATTGGCGCTGTTTCACCGTTTGTGCAAACCTGATTGCGTCCCATTTACCAGGTGATGCAATGACAGCTACGGTTCTGGCACGTCCCTATGGTTCTGGCACGTCCCTATGGTTCTGGCACGTCCCTATGGTTCTGGCACGTCCCTATGGTTCTGGCACGTACCTATGGTTCTGGCACGTACCTATGGTTCTGGCTCGTCCCTATGGTTCTGGCACGTCCCTATGGTTCTGACACGTCCCTATGGTTCTGACACGTCTCTATGGTTCTGGCACGTCCCTATTGTTCTGGCACGTCACTATGGTTCTGGCACGTACCTATGGTTCTGGCTCGTCCCTATGGTTCTGGCATGTACCTATGGTTCTGGCAAGTCCCTATGTTTCTGACACGTCCCTATGGTTCTGACACGTCAATATGGTTCTGACACGTACCTATGGTTCTGGCACGTCCCTATGGTTCTGACACGTCCCTATGGTTCTGACACGTACCTATGGTTCTG
>WNWK01013130.1:0-15000 GCA_009830355.1 Cherax destructor | reverse complement strand
CGTTGTCGTTCCTCACTAACTTGTTCCAAGATTGTCGTTCTTGTTCATCACTAACTTGTTCCAAGATTGTCGTTCTTGTTCATCACTAACTTGTTCCAAGATTGTCGTTCTCGTTCATCACTAACTTGCTCCAAGATTGTCGTTCTCGTTCATCACTAACTTGTTCCAACATTGTCGTTCTCGTTCATCACTAACTTGTTCCAAGATTGTCGTTCTCGTTCATCACTAACTTGTTCCAAGATTGTCGTTCTCGTTCATCACTAACTTGTTCCAAGATTGTCGTTCTCGTTCATCACTAACTTGCTCCAAGATTGTCGTTCTCGTTCATCACTAACTTGCTCCAAGATTGTCGTTCTCGTTCATCACTAACTTGTTCCAAGATTGTCGTTCTCGTTCATCACTAACTTGTTCCAAGATTGTCGTTCTCGTTCATCACTAACTTGCTCTAAGATTGTCGTTCTCGTTCATCACTAACTTGTTCCAAGATTGTCGTTCTCGTTCATCACTAACTTGCTCCAAGATTGTCGTTCTCGTTCATCACTAACTTGCTCCAAGATTGTCGTTCTCGTTCATCACTAACTTGTTCCAAGATTGTCGTTCTCGTTCATCACTAACTTGCTCCAAGATTGTCGTTCTCGTTCATCACTAACTTGTTCCAAGATTGTCGTTCTCGTTCATCACTAACTTGTTCCAACATTGTCGTTCACGTTCATCACTAACTTGCTCCAACATTGTCGTTCTCGTTCATCACTAACTTGTTCCAAGATTGTCGTTCTTGTTCATCACTAACTTGTTCCAACATTGTCGTTCTTGTTCATCACTAACTTGCTCCAACATTGTCGTTCTCGTTCAATACTAACTTGTTCCATCATTGTCGTTCTCGTTCATCACTAACTTGTTCCAACATTGTCGTTCTCGTCCATCACTAACTTGTTCCATTATTGTCGTTCTCGTTCATCACTAACTTGCTCCAACATTGTCGTTCTCGTCCATCACTAACTTGTTCCAAGATTGTTGTTCTTGTTCATCACTAACTTGTTCCAAGATTGTCGTTCTCGTTCATCACTAACTTGCTCTAAGATTGTCGTTCTCGTTCATCACTAACTTGTTCCAAGATTGTCGTTCTCGTTCATCACTAACTTGCTCCAAGATTGTCGTTCTCGTTCATCACTAACTTGCTCCAAGATTGTCGTTCTCGTTCATCACTAACTTGTTCCAAGATTGTCGTTCTCGTTCATCACTAACTTGTTCCAACATTGTCGTTCTCGTTCATCACTAACTTGTTCCAACATTGTCGTTCTCGTCCATCACTAACTTGTTCCATTATTGTCGTTCTCGTTCATCACTAACTTGCTCCAACATTGTCGTTCTCGTCCATCACTAACTTGTTCCAAGATTGTCGTTCTTGTTCATCACTAACTTGTTCCAACATTGTCGTTCTTGTTCATCACTAACTTGCTCCAACATTGTCGTTCTCGTTCAATACTAACTTGTTCCATCATTGTCGTTCTCGTTCATCACTAACTTGTTCCAACATTGTCGTTCTCGTCCATCACTAACTTGTTCCAACATTGTCATTCTCGTTCATCACTAACTTGCTCCAACATTGTCGTTCTCGTTCATCACTAACTTGCTCCAACATTGTCGTTCTCGTTCATCACTAACTTGTTCCAACATTGTCGTTCTCGTTCATCACTAACTTGCTCCAACATTGTCGTTCTCGTTCATCACTAACTTGTTCCAACATTGTCGTTCTCGTCCATCACTAACTTGTTCCAACATTGTCGTTCTCGTTCATCACTAACTTGTTCCAACATTGTCGTTCTCGTTCATCACTAACTTGTTCCAACATTGTCGTTCTCGTTCATCACTAACTTGTTCCAACATTGTCGTTCTCGTTCATCACTAACTTGTTCCAACATTGTCGTTTATAACCTCAGAACGCCTTATTTGGCTTCAAATTTTCTACCTTGATGGATTATTACTAAGTAAAGGTTCGTGCAGGGGCTTCCATCTGCACCACTTTACGTAGATCTTAAGAAGTTCAAAAGTCTTGTATCCTACTTGAAGAAGTCTGTGTTGTCATCAAAGTTTAATCTTGAAATGGTATAAAAAATATTCTTCATTTCATAACTGGATTACGTTTCCTGAAGGGAAATGGACAAGTAACTTCACCAGGTGCCAGATCAACCAGGCTGTGATGGATACGTGAGGCAGCGGGCCTCAAACAGCAACAACCTGGTTGACCAGGCTAGCATGAGATGAGCCTGGCCCATAGCCGGGCTCCGGGAGTAGAAAGAATCTCATCAAAGGTATGTCAAAGGTATGCTGGTGAGGAGCACTTGATCCAAGGAACTGGACTTTTCCTCCCCTTCCTTGGATCGAATCTGAATACCTTTCATTCGACAGTGCTATGTGACCTCTGTAGTCTTGTGCTTTCCATTGATTACAACAAAATTATCGTGAACGACATCAATCCCTAATGGCTAATTCGTCGCATGAAATACATGATAAATTGAGGACTGTGTAAATAGAAATTTTGTTAAATTCTGTATAATAAGATAATGAATCTTCTGACCTCCAGTGCCAATGTTCTTCCCCAGAAGAAACTTTCCTTAGGTTTTTGGTTGTGTAAGTTTTAATGTGCCAATTATTTTAATCAATTTGGTTTGTTTGATATTGTTGGAGAATGTCTCAACTCATCAGAAATAGGCAGTGTTTGACTTTATGTAGATTTAACTTAGGGCAATCCAATAATGTACTGTTATGTGACTATCATGTCTCTCACAGAGACAACCATTTCAAGGTGACGTGTAGAAGGAACCATGTCAAGGTCAGAGGTCAAGGTGACGTGTGTGGAAGGAACTAGTTCAGTGGATGGTCAAAGTGACGTGTGCGAGGGAATCATGCCAAGGTCAGAGGTCAAGGTGACGTGTAGAAGGAACCATGTCAAGGTCAGAGGTCAAGGTGACGTGTAGAAGGAACCATGTCGAGGTCAGAGGTCAAGGTGACGTGTGTGGAAGGAACTAGTTCAGTGGACGGTCAAAGTGACGTGTGGAAGGAACTAGTTCAGTGGATGGTCAAAGTGACGTGTGTGAGGGAATCATGCCAAGGTCAGAGGTCAAGGTGACGTGTAGAAGGAACCATGTCAAGGTCAGAGGTCAAGGTGACGTGTAGAAGGAACCATGTCGAGGTCAGAGGTCAAGGTGACGTGTGTGGAAGGAACTAGTTCAGTGGACGGTCAAAGTGACGTGTGGAAGGAACTAGTTCAGTGGATGGTCAAAGTGACGTGTGTGAGGGAATCATGCCAAGGTCAGAGGTCAAGGTGACGTGTAGAAGGAACCATGTCAATGTCAGAGGTCAAGGTGACGTGTAGAAGGAATCATGTCAAGGTCAGAGGTCAAGGTGACGTGTATAAGGAACCATGTCAAGGTCAGAGGTCAAGGTGACGTGTAGAAGGAATCATGTCAAGGTCAGAGGTCAAGGTGACGTGTAGAAGGAATCATGTCAAGGTCAGAGGTCAAGGTGACGTGTAGAAGGAACCATGTCAAGGTCAGAGGTCAAGGTGACGTGTAGAAGGAATCATGTCAAGGTCAGAGGTCAAGGTGACGTGTAGAAGGAACCATGTCAAGGTCAGAGGTCAAGGTGACGTGTAGAAGGAACCATGTCAAGGTCAGAGGTCAAGGTGACGTGTAGAAGGAACCATGTCAAGGTCAGAGGTCAAGGTGACGTGTAGAAGGAACCATGTCAAGGTCAGAGGTCAAGGTGACGTGTGTGGAAACAACTATGATGTCAAAGTCGTAAATTTGGTACCACTCAGAGGTAAAACGTGAATCATGTCGTCAGCGTTGCCAGCACGAGGTGTCACTGTGGAACATACTGTAGGAAAGTAAGGCATTTAATACGAGGTATCAAGGTAAACATTTTAATGCTAGTTATCGCTGTGGAATTAACTTTTAGAGCTGGAAAGTAAGACATAAAACACAAACTATCATAACCAAGCAAGAGTGTAACACACACTACTATCACTGTGGAACTTACTTGTAGAGCAGGAAAGTTGTGGAGACAGAATAAGCCAGCAGGGAGCACACCAGGAAAACACAGACGACCATGTAGACCCAAATGGCTCTTTCTTTGGCTCTCTTATCGTATTTCGTGTTCATTATGGTAGCAATTGCGTAACCTCACTTATCTGCTTAGATAAAACAACTGAGTGTCCGAAGCCGCCTCTCATACTCCGTTACTCATTCTCTTCCTCCCTCACATCCTCACCTGCTCTCTCCCTCACTTCCTCCCTCTCTCCCTCCACCAATCATGCTTCTCCCACTAGACAAGGATATTTGCAGATCTTTCCTCCTCATCTGGACGCCTTCAGTAGCTGCTACGTGTCGTTTTCTAGTCTGTTAAACTTGATATTGTTGTCTTTTAAGGTGAAATAAGTAGACGAAAATGACTTTGTGATGTTAACTTACTGGAGAAACAACATTAAAGATCCAGGCTTATTTCCCTTCGTGCTAGATATCACCGTCATACTTATTCCTAAAGCTGTTTATGGAGGTTAACTTCAATATCTAAGCTGAAGAAGAATATGGGAACATTCCTGTGGTGTTTTTATCTTCCAGATGTACCCACGTATTTTAGTATCCCTCCTCTCCAACAGTGGTTCCTCACCAGCATATTTTAGTATCCCTCTTCTCCAACAGTGGTTCCTCACCAACATATTTTAGTATCCCTCTTCTCCAACAGTGGTTCCTCACCAACATATTTTAGTATCCCTCTTCTCCAACAGTGGTTCCTCACCAACATATTTTAGTATGTAGATGAATGGTTCAGAGAACCGACAAGTTGTTAAATTAGACACATATGCAACACTTGGGTATCTTTATTGAGAAAACGTTTCGCCACACAGTGGCTTCATCAGTCCAATACAAAAAAGAAAGTAGTAATAAAAGGAGGAGTTTGAGGTAATCAGTCCCTCGGCCTGGAGTCGATGTGTTCAGTCCATCAATCTTGAAGTAAATACAACATAAGGCAAATAGAAGTTGCTTATATACTGTAGACAGGTGAGATGAAGCAGGAGGAGGCAGGTCATAGTGGTATCAACCACTAGTCGAAGTAAGTCCTTGTCCAAAGGTTTGGACAAATGTTGAAGAATCCCTTTGTCTACAGTATATAAGCAACTTCTATTTGCCTTATGTTGTATTTACTTCAAGATTGATGGACTGAACACATCGACTCCAGGCCGAGGGACTGATTACCTCAAACTCCTCCTTTTATTACTACTTTCTTTTTTGTATTGGACTGATGAAGCCACTGTGTGGCGAAACGTTTTCTCAATAAGGATACCCAAGTGTTGCATATGTGTCTAATTTAACATATTTTAGTATCCCTTCTCTCCAACAGTGGTTCCTCACCAACATATTTTAGTATCCCTCCTCTCCAACAGTGGTTCCTCACCAACATATTTTAGTATCCCTCCTCTCCAACAGTGGTTCCTCAACAACATATGACCGTATATGGTTTCTGTTGTATTTAATCTCTTCATTGGCACTTCAATGCTTTAATTTCAACATGGTAATTTATTTTAGTCACAGCTCGTTGACAACACCTGCACTAGTTTACACTTTCTTCTCAGAATTTTCGCCGAGTTGCGTGTTGACACTGCACGCTAAGATACCACTTATGTGTGTGTGTGTGTGTGTGTGTGTGTGTGTGTGTGTGTGTGTGTGCTAACCTATATATGGCTGCTGGGTTTGTGTGCGTGTGTATGGGTGTGTGTACTCACTTAATTGTGGTTGCAGGGGTTGATTCATTGCTCCTGGCCCTGCCTCTTCACTGGTCCCTACTAGGTCCACTCTCTCCTTGCTCCACCAGCTTTACCATACCTCTTCTTAAAGTTATGTATGGACCCTGCCTCCTCTTCCTGACAACTCTGTGACTGAAGAAATACTTCCTAACATCTCTGTGACTCATCTGAGTTTTCAACTTCCAATTGTGACCCCTTGTTTCTGTGTCCCATCTCTGAAACATCCTGTCTCTGTCTACCTTGGCCAGTCCTCTCAGTATTTTATATGTCGTTATCATGTCCCCCCTGTCCCCCAGTGTCGTCAGGTCGAATTTCCTTAGCCTCTCCTCCGGGACTAGCCTCGTTACAAACCTTTGCACAGCTCCAGTTTCTTGACATGCTTGACCAGGCGTGGGTTCCAAACTGGTGCTGCATACTCCATTCTGAGCCTGGCGTACACGGTGTACAGGGTCTGAAACGATTCCTTACTGAGACGCCGGAATGCTAATCTTAGGTTCGCTAGTCGTTCATATGCTGCAGCAGTTATTTGATTGATGTGCCTGAGATGTCCTCGGTGTTATACGCACTCCAAGATCTTTCCTTGAGTGAGGTTTGTAGTTTTTGGCCCTCTAGACTGCATGTGTGTGTGTGTACTCATCTATTTGTGATTGCAGGGGTCGAGTCACAGCTCCTGGCCCCGCCTCTTCACTGAGTGTTACTAAGTCCTCTCTCTCCCTGCTCCATGAGCTTTATCAAACCTCGTCTTAAAACTATGTATGATTCCTGCCTCCACTACGTCACTTTATAGGTTATTCCACTTCCTGACAACTCTATGACTGAAGAAATACTTCCTAACTTCCCTTTGACTCATAGGAGTCTTCAACTTCCAATTGTGACCCCTTGTTTCTGTGTCCCCTCTCTGGAACATCTTGTCTCTGTCCACCTTATCTATTCCTCGCAGTATTTTATATGTCGTTATCATGTCTCCCCTAACCCTCCTGTCCTCTAGTGTCGTCAGGCCGATTTCCCTTAACCTTTCTTCGTAGGACAATCCCCTTAGCTCTGGGACTAGTCTTGTTGCAAACCTTTGCACTTTCTCTAATTTCTTGAAGTGCTTGACCAGGTGTGGGTTCCAAACTGGTGCTGCATACTCCAGTATGGGCCTGACGTACTCGGTGTAGTGTCTTGAACGATTCCTTAGTGAGGTATTGGAACTCTATTCTTAGGTTTGCCAGCCGCCCGTATGCTGCAGCAGTTATCTGATTGATGTGTACCTCAGGAGATGTGCTTGGTATTATACTCACCCCAAGATCTTTTTCCTTGAGTGAGGTTTGCAGTCTTTGGCCACCTAGACTATACTCTGTCTGCGGTCTTCTTTGCCATTCCCCGATCCTCATGACTTTGCATTTGGCAGGGTTAAATTCAAGGAGCGAGTTACTGGACCAGGTTTGTAGCCTGTCCAGGTCTCTTTGTAGTCCTGCCTGATCCTCGACTGATTTAATTCTTCTCATTAACTTCACATCATCTGCAAACAGGGACACTTCTGAGTCTATCCCTTCCGTTATGTCATTCAGATATACCAAAAACAGCACAGGTCCTAGGACTGACCCCTGTGGAACCCCACTCGTCACAGGTGCCCACTCTGACACCTCGTCACGTAACATGACTCGTTGTTGCCTCCATGTCAGATATTCTCTGATCCATTGCAATGCCTTTCCTGTTACGTGTGCCTGATCCTCTAGCTTTTGCATTAATCTCTTGTGAGGAACTGTGTCGAATGCCTTCTTGCAGTCCAAGAAAATGCAGTCTATCCACCCCTCTCTCTCGTGTCTTACTTCTGTTACCGTGTCATAAAACTCCAGTAGGTTTGTGACATAGGATTTTCCTTCCCAGAAACCGTGCTGGTTGGTACTTTGTGTGTGTGTGTGTGTGTGTGTGTTGTGTGTGTGTGTGTGTGTGTGTGTGTGTGTGTGTGTGTATGTGTGTGTGTGTGTGTGTGTGTGTGTGTGTGTGTGTGTGTGTGTGTGTGTGTGTGTGTGTGTGCGTGTGTGTGTGTGTGTGTGTATGTGTGTGTACTCACCTAGTTGTGACTCACTAGTTGTGGTTGCAGGGGTCGAGTCAAAGCTCCTGGCCTGCCTCTACTGGCCGCTACTGGGTCACTCTCCTGCGCATGAGCTTTATCATACCTCTGCTTAAAGCTATGTATAGAGCCTGTGTGTGTGTGTGTGTGTGTGTGTGTGTGTGTGTGTGTGTGTATGTGTGTGTAGAATATCGTAACAAAGAATTACACTTTGTTCTAAAAAAACTGCTTATTAGATAAGGCTGCAAAAGTCAGCATTTAAGAGAAAGACGAATTTATAATTGAGTTGCACAGTAGGACCGGGAAGCAAGCATGGAAGGTAGACTGGGAGGCAAGCATGGAAGGTAGACTGGGAGGCGGGTAGAAGCATGGAAGGTAGACTGGGAAGCAAGCATGGAAGGTAGACTGGGAAGCAAGCATGGAAGGTAGACTGGGAAGCAAGCATGGAAGGTAGACTGGGAAGCAAGCATGGAAGGTAGACTGGGAGGCAAGCATGGAAGGTAGACTGGGAGGCAAGCATGGAAGGTAGACTGGGAGGCAAGCATGGAAGGTAGACTGGGAGGCAAGCATGGAAGGTAGACTGGGAGGCAAGCATGGAAGGTAGACTGGGAGGCAAGCATGGAAGGTAGACTGGGAGGCAAGCATGGAAGGTAGACTGGGAGCAAGCATGGAAGGTAGACTGGGAAGCAAGCATGGAAGGTAGACTGGGAGGCAAGCATGGAAGGTAGACTGGGAGGCAAGCATGGAAGGTAGACTGGGAGGCAAGCATGGAAGGTAGACTGGGAAGCAAGCATGGAAGGTAGACTGGGAAGCAAGCATGGAAGGTAGACTGGGAAGCAAGCATGGAAGGTAGACTGGCCTTTGTTACCAAGACATTGACCTGAGCTGCTGCTCCCAGACATGTCGCTCTTAACTGGTTTTTACGACGCATTGATTCAACACGCGCAACACCGTTCAACACCTGCAACACTCTCCTAACACGTGCAACGCTATTCTAACACTGGCGATATAGTAGTAACACCTGCAAAATTGCTTTAATCTCCTAAAACTCTGTTTTAATACGTGTCAATACTCTTGCAACATCTGCAACTTTGCCTTAAAATCAACATTTAAACACTTGCAGCACTGTTTCCTCTATGCAACATTATTATAACACCTGCGTTACTGCTATAACTACTCAAATATTGTTATTTCAACACCTGCTGCATTGTTGTTGCACCTGCAACATTATATTAGCACATGCAACACTTTCTTCCCATTTTTTAATACCTGCAACATTTTTCAACACCTCAAACATTATTTCAGCACCTACAACATTCATCAAACACCTGTTTCAACACCTGATAAACCTGAAACAATGCAAAGAACACCTGCTAATGCTCCAAAATCTGCAACACCGGAAACATCGTTTCAGCGCCTCAAACACATTCCTTCAACACCTAAACATTTTTCCAACACCTGCAACACCTTTCAACACCTGCAACAACGGAACCAAGGAAGTTCTACAAAAGGAACTTGAACTTCTTCGATGAACAAGTTTGTTAAACATGTTAACTAAACAAAATTGTCAACAATATTTCGGACAAGTGTTGAACAACGTAACTGAACAAATTAGTTGGACAAAAGTGTTGCACTTGTGTTTAATTGAGCACCATAACAAAAGAGAAGAATCGTATTAAAATAGGAGGCTGAACAAGGATATTCAATAAGGGGGTTGAACAAAAGTATTGAACAAGGTAGTTGAACAAGAGATTTGAACAAGGTAATTGAATATTACTGTAGTTAAACAAAATAGTTGAACACGGATGTTGAATAGATGGGTTGAACAACACAGTTGAACAAAGTAGTTGAACAAACATTAAGAAATATGCTCAAAGTTCTTCCCTTCTGTGGGGCATGACTTATCTCTTGTGGGACATGTCTTACCTCTTGTGGGGCATGTCTTACCTCTTGTGGGGCATGTATTACCTCTTGTGGGGCATGTCTTACCTCTTGTGGGGCATGTCTTACCTCTTGTGGGGCATGTCTTACCTCTTGTGGGGCATGTCTTACCTCTTGTGGGGCATGTCTTACCTCTTGTGGGGCATGTCTTACCTCTTGTGGGGCATGTCTTACCTCTCGTGGGGCATGTCTTACCTCTCGTGGGGCATGTCTTACCTCTTGTGGGGCATGTCTTACCTCTTGTGGGGCATGTCTTACCTCTTGTGGGGCATGTCTTACCTCTTGTGGGGCATGTCTTACCTCTTGTGGGGCATGTCTTACCTCTTGTGGGGCATGTCTTACCTCTTGTGGGGCATGTCTTACCTCTTGTGGGGCATGTCTTACCTTTTGTGGGGCATGTCTTACCTTTTGTGGGGCATGTCTTACCTCTTGTGGGGCATGTCTTACCTCTTGTGGGGCATGTCTTACCTCTTGTGGGGCATGTCTTACCTTTTGTGGGGCATGTCTTACCTCTTGAGGGGTATGACTTCCTGTGGGGCATGACTTACCTCCTGTGTGGTATGACTTAATAAGACAACTTGCCTGATACCTGACACCCCTGTCTTCTCTGCCTCATCCTGATCCCCTCCCTTGTTATCAATAGTCTCTGATAGCCACTTGCCTTCCCTTAAATGACACTTATATTTGCACTTTTTGTTGACCTCAATATCCGAACCTGATCTCATCACCTGGCTTGACCCTTTCAACTCCTGTCCCCCTGACCCTTTGACCTTAACCTCAATACTCACATCATTAAGCTA
Organism: Cherax destructor; assembly: GCA_009830355.1. Classification (NCBI taxonomy): domain Eukaryota; kingdom Metazoa; phylum Arthropoda; class Malacostraca; order Decapoda; family Parastacidae; genus Cherax; species Cherax destructor. The sequence goes on along the minus strand of WNWK01013130.1, from coordinate 4,394 downwards.
ATAATAATGTGCGTGCTGGAAGATGCCTTAACATCCAGCTGGTTTCTTTCTCAAGATTTATTGATTGATGGTAGAATTTTTTTCCGTTTTATGTTAATGCTGAAGGTAAACAAACCTGTTTGTGTCAAGGTTGTCCACTACCAGAGACTAACGTCAACGTTGTCCACTACCAGAGACTAACGTCAACGTTGTCCACTACCGGAGACTAACGTCAACGTTGTCCACTACTGGAGACTTAACGTCAACGTTGTCCACTACCAGAGACTAACGTCAACGTTGTCCACTACCGGAGACTAACGTCAACGTTGTCCACTACCGGAGACTAACGTCAACGTTGTCCACTACCGGAGACTAACGTCAACGTTGTCCACTACCGGAGACTTAACGTCAACGTTGTCCACTACCAGAGACTAACGTCAACGTTGTCCACTACTGGAGACTTAACGTCAACGTTGTCCACTACCAGAGACTAACGTCAACGTTGTCCACTACCGGAGACTAACGTCAACGTTGTCCACTACCGGAGACTTAACGTCAACGTTGTCCACTACCAGAGACTAACGTCAACGTTGTCCACTACCGGAGACTAACGTCAACGTTGTCCACTACCGGAGACTAACGTCAACGTTGTCCACTACCGGAGACTAACGTCAACGTTATCCACTACCAGAGACTTAACGTCAACGTTGTCCACTACCAGAGACTTAACGTCAACGTTGTCCACTACCAGAGACTTAACGTCAACGTTGTCCACTACCGGAGACTAACGTCAACGTTGTCCACTACCAGAGACTTTACGTCAACGTTGTCCACTACCAGAGACTTAACGTCAACGTTGTCCACTACCAGAGACTTTACGTCAACGTTGTCCACTACAGGAGACTTAACGTCAACGTTGTCCACTACCGGAGACTTAACGTCAACGTTGTCCACTACCAGAGACTTTACGTCAACGTTGTCCACTACCGGAGACTTAACGTCAACGTTGTCCACTACCGGAGACTAACGTCAACGTTGTCCACTACCAGAGACTTAACGTCAACGTTGTCCACTACCAGAGACTTAACGTCAACGTTGTCCACTACCAGAGACTTAACGTCAACGTTGTCCACTACCAGAGACTTAACGTCAACGTTGTCCACTACCGGAGACTAACGTCAACGTTGTCCACTACCAGAGACTTAACGTCAACGTTGTCCACTACCAGAGACTTTACGTCAACGTTGTCCACTACCGGAGACTTAACGTCAACGTTGTCCACTACCGGAGACTAACGTCAACGTTGTCCACTACCGGAGACTAACGTCAACGTTATCCACTACCGGAGACTAACGTCAACGTTGTCCACTACCGGAGACTAGCGTCAACGTTGTCCACTACCGGAGACTAACGTCAACGTTGTCCACTACCGGAGACTAACGTCAACGTTGTCCACTACCAGAGACTTTACGTCAACGTTGTCCACTACCAGAGACTTTACGTCAACGTTGTCCACTACCGGAGACTTAACGTCAACGTTGTCCACTACCGGAGACTAACGTCAACGTTGTCCACTAATTGAGACTTAACGTCAACGTTGTCCACTACCAGAGACTTTACGTCAACGTTGTCCACTACCGGAGACTTAACGTCAACGTTGTCCACTAATTGAGACTTTACGTCAACGTTGTCCACTACCGGAGACTTAACGTCAACGTTGTCCACTACCGGAGACTTAACGTCAACGTTGTCCACTACCGGAGACTTAACGTCAACGTTGTCCACTACCGGAGACTTAACGTCAACGTTGTCCACTACCGGAGACTTAACGTCAACGTTGTCCACTACCGGAGACTTAACGTCAACGTTGTCCACTACCGGAGACTAACGTCAACGTTGTCCACTACCGGAGACTTTACGTCAACGTTGTCCACTACCAGAGACTTTACGTCAACGTTGTCCACTACCGAAGACTAACGTCAACGTTGTCCACTACCAGAGACTAACGTCAACGTTGTCCACTACCAGAGACTAACGTCAACGTTGTCCACTACCGGAGACTTAACGTCAACGTTGTCTGGGGCGAAGTGATTCAATTGCATCGACCATCAAGTAAATAGTTCAGCCGCAGCGCATTCGATCCTGTTCTCGTAACACTAAACAGGACCAAATAACCCCAGTTCTTGGCTGTCCTGATTATGGGGGTCACTAGCCCTTCAGAATTAATAACTTGATATGGTCACCATAATTACGTACATTGTACACCGGACAAAACACTGCACGTCGAAGTATTCAGGAATTATTACTCTGCATTAAGACTAACATCGTAGAAACTAAAATCGTTACATGGAAGGGTGAAACACCGAATAATGTGGGACGCGTGTCTTATGTCCCTTCTGCACTAGTTTACTTGTTGTCATCATTTATATATGGATGTCAGCATCTGAAATTACTGTTTTTGACCGCAACATTTATAGCATTAAAATGTGTGAATGTAATGCTGCTAGAATATATTTATCTTGAGTACGATACGTCCAAAGGTTCAGATAGTAACAGTAACAGTTGAGGTTCATGAAGGCAGATGTTGAGGCATTGTTCATGTCTTGCCTGGCACCCATTTACTTACTACACACCTCTATCTACATCATTATTGTATTCTTTAATTTATTATCTTTCTTATACAGCGCAAAAGCTGGTGAACAGTGTTCACCAGGAACACTGTGCTCATTGTGAGCACATTGTTCCCCAGGAACACTGTGCTTATTGTGAGCACAGTGTTCACCAGGAACACTGTGTTCATTGTGAGCACAGTGTTCACCAGGAACACTGTGTTCATTGTGAGCACAGTGTTCACCAGGAACACTATGCTCATTGTGAGCACAGTGTTCACCAGGAACACTATGCTCATTGTGAGCACAGTGTTCACCAGGAACACTGTGTTCATTGTGAGCACAGTGTTAACCAGGAACACTGTGCTCATAATGAGCACAGTGTTAACCAGGAACACTGTGCTCATAATGAGCACAGTGTTAACCAGGAACACTGTGCTCACAATGAGCACAGTGTTCAATAAAGGCTCACCTGCCATCAAGATGGGGTGTTATTCGTTACTGTGTAAGCATTTATATATTTTTAGATATTTCAAGAGTTGTTTGATTGATCACATTCTCGACTTTTAGTTGTTAATTATCTATAATTACAGTGTCATGATTACAGATATTTCATTAATAATAATGACGTCCAGGGATGGTTCAATACATTAAAATATAGTATTTTCTATATTCAAGTTACGGAACCCACTTCTTAGGTCAGGTTAGGTAAGGTTCGTCAGGAAACAGGACAAGTGGTTCCTGACGCGGGATGATGACCCACAGCTGGATCTTTTGGTCATCTGACCGAGGCCTTCCACTGGCTTACCCCTCCACCCCTTTAAAAACTATGGCCATACTTATAACCATTTAGTCTTGTACTAACTCGTAATTTCATATATTTTGTCATTATCAATGAAGTGATCAATTGATCATTTTCTGGAGAATTTTTGACCTAATTCCAATGTCCTTTGTTTTTCGATAATGTAATCTATTATATCTGAATGTTCAATATTATTTCTGTGTAAACTCTTCATTTATCATAATATACAAGTTATTATACAAGTTATTATACAAGTTATTATACAAGATGAGTTGCCATAAGTACTGATAACTTGTAGTCTAGAAGCCACACTACCATGTAGTATGTTATTGTGATGATCAATGATGTTATTGTGATGATCAATGATCTTATTGTGATGATCAATGATCTTATTGTGATGATCAGTGATCTTATTGTGGTGATCAGTGATCTTATTGTGATGATCAGTGATGTTATTGTGATGATCAATGATCTTATTGTGATGATCAATGTTGCATGCAAAGAGTATGTAACCTTTATTCGGAGCATGTTAAACACACCCACATAGGCTCCCCTCCAACCAGCGAACCATCGTTAAGGGTTTGGTGATGAGGGCCCCATCATCAAATCAACGACTCGGTTCAGCCAATTAAATGCGAGTTTAACAATGACAAAGGTGACGTGGTTACCACTCGCGGTTTGTCATTGGAATTCCTGCATAGAGCTGGTTGTGGAAAGTTGTCTGTCTTTTGGCTGCTGCTTAGCCTAGACAACTGTGGCGTGCACTAAACACTACTCCTTTGTATATAGTGTACATATGTGTAAATAACACTTTGTTATACTTGGTGAAGGAAAAGACAAAAGTCTTATATAATCATAATTACTTGGTGAAGGAAAAGATAAAAGTTTGGAATTAATCTAGCTGATTTTTGAAAGAAATACAATTTCAATACATCTTCTACTGTGTTTCTTTGCTCCAAGCTTCCTTTACACTCAGGTTAACAGGCCATTGAACCTGAGGTTGT
>WNWK01013129.1:0-56565 GCA_009830355.1 Cherax destructor | reverse complement strand
TCCCAGACCCCCCCAAAGTGCAGGCATTGTACTTCCCATTTCCGGGACTGTCCAACTAAATCAATTAACTGGTTTCCTGAATCCCTTCAAAAAATAACCCGTCACCCCAAACAGCTCTTCAGGCCCCAAAACCATTGCTCCATTCCTCTAACAGTCAGCAAGCTTGCGGGAAGTCCAAGCCCCCCCCCCCAAAAAACCCCCTTTCCCCCCTCCCCCCAAACCCTTTTTCGGGGAAAACCCCCTACCCCCCCTTTCCCTTTTACCTACAGATTTAAAGCTCTCCAAGTCATTTACTTTGATCCATTCTTTTAAATGACCAAACCACCTCAACAACCCTCTTCAGCCCTCTGACAATACTTTTAGTAACTCCCCCCCCTAATTTACTTTCCCTAATTTTCTGCATAAATTTAACCACACATTCCCCTTTTGACAGGACATCTCCACGCCCCCCCCTTCCCCCTGGCATTTGCAACCAAGTTCAACCCAATAAGAGTGTTTCCCCCTATACTTTCGAAATTTCCCTTTGCCCCCATGGAAAACTTTTTTTGTCTCCACAGATACCTAACGCCCCACTCCCCTTTTTTTCCTTCATAAATTTTTTGTTAATCATCCTTCATAAAGCCCATCCGACAAATCAACTCCCAAATATCTGAAAAATTTTTTTTCCATAATACCTCTCCCCAATGTGATATCCAATTTTTCTTTATTTAAATCGTTTGATACCCCATCACCTTACCTTATCTATGTTCACTTTCAACTTTCTTTTAACACCTCCCAAACTGTCCACAAACCCTTTTCCTTTTTTTTAGAATCCCCCATAAGCACAGTATCATAAGCAAAAAGTAACTGTGTCAACTCCCTTTTTGCATTTAATTCCCCAAATTTAACCCACCTCTCCCCAACACCCTAGCATTTACTTTTTAAAACCCCCATCATAAATATTTAAAAACAACCATGGTGACATTACACATCCCTTTTAAAACCTACTTTTACCGGGAAGTAATCTCCCCCCTCCACACACCCTAACCTGAGCCTCACTATCCTCTAAAACTCCCTTTTCAGCATTCAGAACTTACTACATATTCATACACTTGCAAATTTCCACATTGCTCCCCTTTTCCCTCTATCATATGCCTTTTCTAAATTTATAAAAAGAATAAAACTTTCCCACCCCTTTTCAAATACTGTTCACAAAATTTCTTCACTGTAAACACTTGATCTACACATCCCCCAGACTCTAAAGCCTCCCTTTCTCATCTGCAATCGTACTCTGTCTTATTTTAATTTGTTCAAAAAAACCCCGCCATATACTTTTCCTGGTATACCCTAAACTTATTCCCCTATAATTCTACAATCATTTTATCCCCTTCCCTTTATATAAAGGAACTATACATGCTCTCTGCCAATCATTAGGTACCTTCCCTCTTTAATACATTTATTAAACAAAAATACCAACCACTCCAGCACTATATCCCCCTGCTTTTAACATTTGTCATGATCCCGTCAGTTCCAACTGCTTTAGCCCCTTTCATTCTACGTAATGCCTCACGCACCTCCCCACACTCACATCCTGCTCTTCTTCACTCCTAAACGATGTTATACCTCCCTGGCCAGTACAGAAATTACCACCTCCCTTTTCATCGACATTTAAAAGTTCCTCAAAATATTCCGCCATCTACCCAATACCACCAGCTCCCCATCTACTAACTCCCCTACTCTGTTTTTAACTGACAAATCCATTCGTTCCCTAGGCTTTCTTACCTTGTTTATCTCACTCCAAAAATGTTCTTGTTTTCAGCAAAATTTCTTGACAGAGCCTCTCCCACTCTTTCATCTGCTCTCCTTTGCACTCTCTCACCACTCTCTTCACCTTTCTTTTACTCTCCATATACTCTGCTCTTCTATTAACACTTCTGTTTTGCAAAGCCTCTCATAAGCTACCTTTTTCTCTTTTATCACACCTTTACTTCTTCATTCCACCACTCACTCCTCTTTCCTCCTGCACCCACCCCCTTATAGCCACAAACTTCTGCCCCACATTCTAATACTGCATTTTTAAAAATATCCCAACTCTCTTCAACCCCCCACACTACTCATACTTGCACTAGCCAACCTTTCTTCCAATAGTTGCTTATATTTCACCCTAACTTCCTCCTCCTTAGTTTATACACTTTAACCTCTTTTACTTGCTGTTGCCATTTTCTTTTGTCCCATCTACCTTTTACTCTAACTGTAGCTACAACTAAATAATGATCCGATACATCCGTTGCCCCTCTATAAACATGTACATCCTGAAGCCTACCCATCAACTATTTATCCACCAATACATAATCTAACAAACTACTTTCATTATGCTATATCATACCTTGTATATTTATTTATCCTCTTTTAATATAATATGTATTACTTATTACCAAACCTCTTTCTACACATAGCTCAATTAAGGTTCCCATTTACATTTACCCTGGCACCCCAAATTTACCTACTACTCCTCCACAACATTTTTACCCACTTTAGCATTTAAATCCCCAACCACAAGTACTCTCTCACTTGGTTCAAAACTCCCCACACTCACTCAACATTTCTCAAAATCTCTCTCTCTCCTCTACTTCTCTCTTCTCCAGGTGCATAAACACTTACTATAACCCACTTTTCACATCCAACCTTTATTTCACTCCACATAATCCTTGAATTTATACATTTATAATCCTTCTTTATCTGCCATAACTGATTTTTCAACATTATTGCCACTCCTTCTTTAGCTCTAACTCTATTTGAAACTCCTGACCTAATCCCATTTATTTTTCCCCACTGTAACTCTCCTACCCCCTTCATCTTTGTCTCACTTAAAGCCAGGACATCCAGCTTCTTTTCATTCATAACATCTACAATCATCTCTTTCTTATCATTCGCACAACATCCACACACATTCAAAAATCCCAAGTTGACGGTTTTCTTTTTATTTTTAATAAATCTATACAGGAAAAGGGGTTACTAGCCCATTGTTCCCGGCATTTTAGTTGACTTTTACAACACACATGGCTTACGGAGGAAAGATTCTTATTCCACTTCCCCATGGATATCAAAGGAAAAGAAATAAGAACAAGAACTATTAAGATAAAATCAAAGAAAACTCAGATGAGTGTGTATACATAAATGTGTATATGTATGTGTAGTGTGACCTAAGTGTAAGTAGAAGTAGTAAGACGTACCTGAAATCTTGCATGTTTATGAGACAGAAAAAAAGACACCAGCAATCCTACCATCACGTAAAACAGATACAGGCTTTCGTTTTACTCACTTGGCAGGACGTTAGTACCTCCCTGGGTGGTTGCTGTCTAAACCTACTACTACTATATATATATATATATATATATATATATATATATATATATATATATATATATATATATATATATATATATGTCGTGCCGATTAGGTAAAACTGGTCAATTAGCAAGAACTCATCTAAAATTAAATCTTTTCTAAAATTTTCTTATACGTTGAAAGATATATTTTTTTCATTTATGTTAATGTAAGAATTTATAATTTTGTACCAAGAGAAACTTTGAAAACCTATCTAACCTTATTATAACAAGCGCAATTTAATTTAACATAACCCAACTAAATATATTTTAGATACTTTTACAATAATTTAATAATAAACAAACACAATAAATATATTTTTTCTTTAGGTTCAGAATGATTTTTGCGAAATTATTGCATACACAAATTTTCGCTTGTCTTATATGGCAAGAGAAGCGTTGCTATTTAAGCCAAATCACAAGTTTTACCTAATCTGCACGACATATATATATATATATATATATATATATATATATATATATATATATATTCACAAACTCTAATCTCAGGTCCAACGAGACTCGAACCTACGAACCTTAGCACAAGGTACGCAGTGCTCTACCGCTTACCCCACTAGTCCAGTGCCTTGGCGCCCAGCTAACGCTAGACGTTTTGGTCCAAGGCAGCCAGCTTTCAGGCAGGTGGCTTTCAGCTTTTCATCTCATCCCCTGTATGCATTGACCAACCACAGATTTTTACAATGTTTAGAATTCTCAGAACAGGCGAAATATTCACAAACACTAATCTCAGGTCGAAGGAGACTCGAACTTACAAACCTTGGAACAAGGTACGCAGTGCTCTACCACCGTACTATACTGGTCAATACCTGCCTGAAAGCTGGCTGCCTTGGACCAAAACGTCTAGCGTTAGCTGGGCGCCTAGGTATTGACCAGTGTAGTACGGTGATAAAGCACTGCGTACCTTGTTCCAAGGTTCGTAGGTTCGAGTCTCCTTCGACCTGAGATTAGTGTTTGTGAATATTTCACATGTTCTACGAATTCTAAATATATATATATATATATATATATATATATATATATATATATATATATATATATATATATATAATGTGCCGATTAGGTAAAACTTTCGATTTTGGCTTAAATAGCAACGCTCACCTTGCCATATAAGACAAGTGAAAATTTGTGTATGCATAATTTCGCCAAAATCATTCTGAACATAACGAAAAAAATATATTTCATTGTGTTTGTTTATTATTAAATTAATGTTAACGTATCTAAAATATATTTAGTTGGGTTAGGCTAAATTAAATTGCGCTTGTTGTAATAAGGTTAGGTAGGTTTTCAAAGTTTCTCTTGGTACAAAATTATAAACTGTTACATTAACATAAATGAAAAAAAATATATCTTTAAACGTATAAGAGAAAATTTTAGAAAAGACTTAATTATAAATGAGTTCTTGCTAATTGACCAGTTTTACCTAATCGGCACGACATATATATATATATATATATATATATATATATATATATATATATATATATATATATATATATATATATATATATATAATGTCGTGCCGAATAGGTAAATTAATCATTCAGTAAGAACTCATTTAAAATTAAGTCCTTTCTAAAATTTTCTTATACGTTTAAAATACGTTTAAAAATATATTGTTTCATCTATGTTAATGTAAAATTAATAATTCTGTACCAAAGACTTATTAAACTTACCTAACCTTAATAAAACAAGCACAATTTAATTTAGCCTAATCCAACTAAATATATTTTAGATAAGTTTACAATAATTTAATATTAAACAAACAATGAAATATATTTTTTTTCGTTAGGTTCAGAATGATTTTTGCAAAATTATTACATACACAAATATTCTCTTGCCTTATTTGGCAAGAAGAGCGTTGCTATTTAGGCCAAAATAGCAAGTTTTACCTATTAGGCACGACATACATACATTATAATATATATATATATATATATATATATATATATATATATATATATATATATATATATATATATATATATATATATATATAGTTTAGGTGTGGAAACAGTGGTGGTGGACCACACAGTAGTGAGAACAGTAGTCCAGGACCTCTGGTCTTTTATTTCTCGCTATATAGAGGCTTTTCTTTTGAAAAGCCAACATTCTTTTCTCCTAGAGTGAACGCTTTGTAGCCTTCCGTATATTGTGTCCTCATTTTTCTCTCTCTCATACTCACTCTCACACATTTTTGTTCTCTCTCACTTTTTCTTATTTTTTTTTAGCACCATTCACGACTCTCGTTATTTTTTGGGTCCCTTCCCGCTACAGCTCAGTGATTCCTCTATGTGAGCAAGCCTTTCTGCGTGTTGCAATACCTGCATATCTCTCTCTCTCTCTCTCTCTCTCTCTCTCTCTCTCTCTCTCTCTCTCTCTCTCTCTCTCTCTCTCTCTCTCTCCCCTCTCAATTGACACGCTTACTGCCCTTATTTCTTCTCCCCCTCTCTTCAAATTACAGTACTTCCGCTATAGTCCAGACATTTTCTCTATATTCCGCACGCGCAAACACCTCTCTTTCTCTCTCTCTCTTCTCTCTCTCTCTCTCTCTCTCTCTCTCTCTCTCTCTCTCTCTCTCTGCACACACACACACACACACACACACCATCTGATAAATTGGCAAAATCAAAATAAATTATATTAATTTCGCTCATATTTTCGTTTTTTAATAAGTTATTAGATATATGTTTATAATTAGTGGGAAGACTGGGATTTATTTAGGTAAACGAGAGGATTAGAAAACTCCCAGAAAAATCAAGGGAGAGAGAAATAAGCAAGAGAAAGAAAAATAAGCAAGGGAGAAATTAATAAATAAGGTTGAGAAAAGTAAACAAAGGATAGAGAAACGAGCAAGCGGAAGAGAAACAAAGAAATTAGAGAGAAACAAACAAGGATGTAAGGAACAAGGGAGATAGAAACAGTCAGGGTAGAAACAAAGAAGGGAGAAAACCAAAGGCTAGAAACAAACACGAATGGTGGATGACTGAGGCATATATGCAACTGTTGTTTGTCTTTGTCTCTGACACATTTCGTCTACTCAGTAGGCTTCTTCAGTCGAGTAGAGAGGTAGAGGATGCGATCAGTCCGTCAACCTTGAAGTAGACTTTGAGGTGGTCAGTCCCTCAGCCTCGGGACTAATTCAGCTCGATGGTCTGGAACAATGCGAAGCTGAAGCATGAAACTGGAAGCCTCGTATATTACCGCAGGTGGTGCGCAGAAAATCCCGAAGACGTGGCAGAAGTTGCACTGCAGGAGCACTGCAGCACAGCCACTGAAGTGAGGAGAACTGCAGCACAGCCACTGAAGTGAGGAGCACTGCAGCACAGCCACTGAAGTGAGGAGCACTGCAGCACAGCCACTGAAGTGAGGAGCACTGCAGCACAGCCACTGAAGTGAAAAGCACTGCAGCACAGCCACTGAAGTGAGGAGCACTGCAGCACAGCCACTGAAGTGAGGAGCACTGCAGCACAGCCACTGAAGTGAAGAGCACTGCAGCACAGCCACTGAAGTGAGGAGCACTGCAGCACAGCCACTGAAGTAAGGAGCACTGCTGCACAGCCACTGAAGTGAGGAGCACTGCTGCACAGCCACTGAAGTGAGGAGCACTGCTGCACAGCCACTGAAGTGAGGAGCACTGCTGCACAGTCACTGAAGTGAGGAGCACTGCAGCACAGCCACTGAAGTGAGGAGCACTGCAGCACAGCCACTGAAGTGAGGAGCACTGCAGCACAGCTGCTGAAGTGAGGAGCACTGCAGCACAGCTGCTGAAGTGAGGAGCACTGCAGCACAGCTGCTGAAGTGAGGAGCACTGCAGCACAGCCGCTGAAGTGAGGAGCACTGCAGCACAGCTGCTGATGTGAGGAGCACTGCAGCACAGCCGCTGAAGTGAGGAGCACTGCTGCACAGCCGCTGAATTGAGGAGCACTGCAGCACAGCCGCTGAAGTGAGGAGCACTGCTGCACAGCCGCTGAATTGAGGAGCACTGCAGCACAGCCGCTGAAGTGAGGAGGAGCACTGCAGCACAGCCGCTGAAGTGAGGAGCACTGCAGCACAGCCGCTGAAGTGAGGAGCACTGCTGCACAGCCGCTGAATTGAGGAGCACTGCAGCACAGCCGCTGAAGTGAGGAGGAGCACTGCAGCACAGCCGCTGAAGTGAGGAGCACTGCAGCACAGCCGCTGAAGTGAGGAGCACTGCTGCACAGCCGCTGAATTGAGGAGCACTGCAGCACAGCCGCTGAAGTGAGGAGGAGCACTGCAGCACAGCCGCTGAAGTGAGGAGCACTGCAGCAGAGGACCAGGAAGGGCTACAAACGGACCTGGATCAGTTGTATGATCGGTCTCACAAGTGGTCAGTGGAATTGAGGCCTGGGCACAGACCAGGCCGCGGGGCATTGACCCCCGGAACTCTCTCCAGGTATACTCTCGGGGTGAACATCGTACCAAACATATCTCCCGAGTAAAAGGTCGTTTGGCAAATATTAGACTTCATGGGCCACAACAGTCATTCGCGACGTTATATATGACAAGCATCAGCTCCATCTTGGAGGCTGCAGTACCCCAATGGAGCCCACAACTGATCAAATATGTCAAGAAATTTAAAAAAAAGTGTAGAAGTTTAAGAGACTAGTCCCTGAACTAAAGAGAATGAACTAACAGAAAACACTAAAGAAATTATATTGATGACAGAAGAACCAGAGAAGACATGATAATAACGTACACGATGCTCGGAGGAACTGATAGGGTAAACAGGGATATTTTGTGTATGCGGCATAAAACAGGTACACGAGAGCACAGCTGGAAGTCAAAAACAAAGTCAAAGGCATATTAGGAACTATTTCTTCAGCCTAAGAGTGGTTAGAAAGTGGAATGAACAGGACAACGATGTGGTAGAGGCAGTATCTATACACAGCTTGAAGATCAGGTATCAAAGGACACACGAAGCTAAAAGGGTGTGAACCTCGTAGCGGCCAGCAGAGGCGCAAGCCCAGCAGACCAAATTTGACCTCTGCAACCACAAATAGGTGAATACAAATAGGTGAGAAATAGGTGAGTACATCCAGATAAACAAGTAGATGAGTATAACTAGGTGAGTACACACAGATGAGCACAAACAGGCTGTTAAAAAGAGCACCGCAGTAATTCAGATAAACTCTGCGGAAACAGAACGCCAAGTTTAACTAAGATATTTGGGTAAAGAAAATATCATTGGCGTTTATTTACATTTAGGTTTAACGAAGCCTGTAAGGCTTATAACAAGACAGTTATATCACCTGTGACCTGACCTATTTATATTACTTGTGACCTGTTTTATAATAAGCCAACTATATTATGTGACATATCTTATAATAAGCCAGCTATATTACCTGTGGCCTGACTTGGAAGGGTGAGATGGGAAGGACAGTTTCTGGAAGTGGCGAGGACGGCTCCTGGAGGTGGCGAGGACGGCTGCTGGAGGTGGCGAGGACGGCTGCTGGAGGTGGCGAGGACGGCTGCTGTTGCGGTTTCTTATTTTTTCAATGCCAGGATGGATTTAGTAATAAGAGTCTTGCTTCTAAAAGTCTTAAGTTTAAACGATCACTTTTGGAAAGTTGTTCTTGGGGCGAGGTACAGAGGAAGCAGTACATAGCTGTTACAACATAGACACGAAGGTCTGGGTCGAAATCAAAGCCTTTGAAGACTGGAGCTGTTGGATGTGGAATTCCCCTTTTTATTGTGTTAAATCCCGGCGGAGTTTGGACGAGCAGAATAAAAACTGGAACAGTAAAATAGAAAGTGTCCAAGTGTATTGTACTGCATGAGTCTTCCAAGGCAGCTCTGACAGTCCAGCTGGTGTAACCAGTAGAGATGTGTCACCAGCTGTGAGACCAGTAGAGATATGTCGCCAGCTGGGTATGTCCAGATGAACCATAGTCAAGGTGACGACTTTCAACATGAGTGCCAGGACAGTATGCATTAGAATTATGATTGAGTCCCAGATGAGTGGATGTGAGGCCTGGTGTCGAGGCTGTCAGCCAGAGTTCAGGACTGGCTCACACTATCACTTGAGACATTTCATTTACATCTATCATCAGATTTTCCATCCCTGGCTGGAAATGAGCAATGTTTGCAGCCCATTAACGATCTCATTTCTTTGGATACCACATGAGAAGGCAGCCTTGTAGAATAACAAGCCAGCCCAGTGTCGAAATCAGAAATAGCAGGAGGCAAATTTTGTCTGCTAGCAGGGCACAGTAATATGCAATCTTGTGGTAGAAAGAAAATAATATTTTGCAGTTAAAGGCACATAGACACAAATAAGAGTGACTTGTATATGACAAAGTTCACCAGTAAGGATAGTACATGTTTTATCTAATCTGTAAGCTTGGTTCAGGGATAGTGCAGAGAAGTAAACATCAGAGGACGTAGACTGAGGAGAATTAATTTGGACACTTTCTATTTTACTCTTCCAGTTTTTATTCTGCTCGTCTAAACTCCGCCGAAATTTAACACAAAAAAGGGGAATTCCACATCCAACAGGTCCAGTCTTCAAAGGCTTTGATTTCGGCGCAGACCTTCGTGTCTATGTTGTAACAGCGACGTGCTGCTTCCTCTGTACCTCGACCCAAGAACATCTTTCCAAATCATTTAAACTTAAGACTTTTAGAAGCAAGACTTGTATTATTAAATCCATCCTGGCCTTGAAAAATAAGAGACAGCAACAGCAGCCGTCCTCGCCACCTGCAGCAGCCGTGCTCGCCACCTGCAGCAGCCGTGCTCGCCACCTGCAGCAGCCGTGCTCGCCACCTCCAGCAGCCGTGCTCTCCACTTCCAGAAGCTGTCCTTCCCATCTCACCCTTCCAAGTCAGGTCACAGGTAATATAGATGGCTTATTATAAGTCAGGTCACAGGTAATATAGCTGGCTTATTATAAGTCAGGCCACAAGTAATATAGGTAACAGGTAATATAGCTGGCTAATTATAACACAAATCGCATAATATAGTTGGCTTATTGTAAGACAGGTCACAGATAATATAGTTGGTTTATTATAAGACATGTCACAAGTAATATAAATAAATCAGGTCACAGATGATATAACTGGCTTTTTATAAGCCTTACAGGCTTCGTTAAACCTAAATGTAAATAAACGCCAATGATATTTAGATTACCAGAATATCTTAGTTAAACTTGGCGTTCTGGTTCCGCAGAGTTTATTTGAATTACTGCTGTGCTCTTTTTTATTAGCCTGTTTGTGCTCATCTGTGTGTACTCACCTAGTTATATTCATCTACTTGTTTATCTGGATGTACTCACCTATTTCTCACCTATTTGTATTCACCTATTTGTGGTTGCAGAGGTCAAATTTGGTCTGCTGGGCTTGCGCCTCTGCTGGCCGCTACGAGGTTCACACCCTTTTAGCTTCGTGTGTCCTTTGATACCTGGTCTTCAAGCTGTGTATGGATACTGCCTCTACCACATCGTTGTCCTGTTCATTCCACGTTCTAACCACTCTTAGGCTGAAGAAATAGTTCCTAATATGCCTTTGACTTTGTTTTTGACTTCCAGCTGTGCTCTCGTGTACCTGTTTTATGCCGCACACATAAAATATCCCTGTTTACCCTATCAGTTCCTCCGAGCATCGTGTACGTTATTATCATGTCTTCTCTGGTTCTTCTGTCATCAATATAATTTCTTTAGTGTTTTCTGTTAGTTCATTCTCTTTAGTTCAGGGACTAGTCTCGTTGTAAATTTCTACACTTTTTTTTTAAATTTCTTGACATATTTGATCAGTTGTGGGCTCCATTGGGGTACTGCAGCCTCCAAGATGGACCTGATGCTTGTCATATATAGTGTAGCGAATGACTGTTGTGGCCCATGAAGTCTAATGTTTGCCAAACGTTACTCGGGAAATATGTTTGGTACAATGTTCACCCCGAGAGTATACCTGGAGAGGCTTCCGGGGGTCAATGCCCCGCGGCCTGGTCTGTGACCAGGCCTCATTTCCACCGACCACTTGTGACACCGATCATACAACTGATCCAGGTCCGTTTGTAGCCCTTCCTGGTCCTCTTCTGATTGTATTCTCCTCATTACCTTCACATCATTCGAGAAGAGAGACACATCAGACTATTTATTTTGACTGGTAGACAAGAAACCTTGAATAACGATATAGCATAAACAGGTAACTTACGTGGGGAAATACCGTAGTTCCTTACACGCTTATTGTTTACAACGTAAAGACACACTCTTGAATGTATATATATATATATATATATATATATATATATATATATATATATATATATTATATATAACACTGATCTCTGGCCGACGGAGACTCGACTCTAACCTCATGACAAGGTACGCAGTGCTTACCGACGTCACACTGGTCCAATACCTTGGCATCCAGCTTGCTAGACGTTATTCCAAGGCAGCAGCTTTCAGGCAGGAAGGCTTACAGCTTTTCATTCATCGACACAACTAGAGATTTTTACAATGCTAGGAATTCCTAGCATTGTAAAAATCTCTAGTTTGTCGATGCATGCAGGGATGAGATGAAAAGCTGTAAGCCTTCCTGCCTGAAGCTGGCTGCCTTGGAATAACGTCTAGCGAAAGCTGGATGCCAAGGTATTGGACCAGTGTGGTACGGTCGGTAAAGCACTGCGTACCTTGTCATGAGGTTCGTAGTTCGAGTCTCCGTCGGCCAGAGATCAGTGTTTGTGAATATTTCGCCTGCTCTTGCGAATTCCTAGCATTGTAAAAATCTCTAGTTGTGTCGATGCATGCAGGGGATGAGATGAAAAGCTGTAAGCCTTCCTGCCTGAAAGCTGGCTGCCTTGGAATAACGTCTAGCGAAAGCTGGATGCCAAGGTATTGGACCAGTGTGGTACGGTCGGTAAAGCACTGCGTACCTTGTCATGAGGTTCGTAGGTTCGAGTC
The DNA here is from genome assembly GCA_009830355.1 of Cherax destructor. NCBI lineage: Eukaryota > Metazoa > Arthropoda > Malacostraca > Decapoda > Parastacidae > Cherax > Cherax destructor. Next base: position 44,262 of record WNWK01013129.1, on the reverse strand, counting down.
TCCGTCGGCCAGAGATCAGTGTTTGTGAATATTTCGCCTGCTCTTGCGAATTCCTAGCATTGTAAAAATCTCTAGTTGTGTCGATGCATGCAGGGGATGAGATGAAAAGCTGTAAGCCTTCCTGCCTGAAAGCTGGCTGCCTTGGAATAACGTCTAGCGAAAGCTGGATGCCAAGGTATTGGACCAGTGTGGTACGGTCGGTAAAGCACTGCGACTTGTCATGAGGTTCGTAGGTTCGAGTCTCCGTCGGCCAGAGATCAGTGTTTGTGAATATTTCGCCTGCTCTTGCGAATTCCTAGCATATATATATATATATATATATATATATATATATATATATATATATATATATATATATATATATATATATATATACACATACACATATAGACAGCAACCACCCAGGGAGGTACTAACGTCCTGCCAAGTGAGTGTAAAACGAAAGCCTGTATTTGTTTTACATGATGGTAGGATTGATGGTGTCTTTTTTCTGTCTCATAAACATGGAAGATTTCAGGTACGTCTTCCTACTTCTACTTACACTTAGGTCACACTACACGTACATGTACACATTTATGTATACACACTCATCTGAGTTTTCTTTGATATTATCTTAATAGTTCTTGTTCTTATTGATTTTCCTTTTATATCCATGGGGAAGTGGAATAAGAATCTTTCCTCCGTAAGCCATGCGTGTTGTAAAAGTCAACTAAAATGCCGGGAACAATGGGCTAGTAACCCCTTTTCCTGTATAGATTTACTAAAAAGAAAAAGAAGAAAACCGTCAAATTGGGATGTTTGAATGTGCGTGGATGTTGTGCGAATGATAAGAAAGAGATGATTGTAGATGTTATGAATGAAAAGAAGCTGGATGTCCTGGCTTTAAGTGAGACAAAGATGAAGGGGGTAGGAGAGTTACAGTGGGGAGAAATAAATGGGATTAGGTCAGGAGTTTCAAATAAAGTTAGAGCTAAAGAAGGAGTGGCAATAATGTTGAATAATCAGTTATGGCAGGTAAAGAAGGATTATAAATGTATAAATTCAAGGATTATGTGGAGTAAAATAAAGTTTGGATGTGAAAAGTGGGTTATAGTAAGTGTTTATGCACCTGGAGAAGAGAGAAGTGTAGAGGAGAGAGATTTTAGGAAATGTTGAGTGAGTGAATGGGGAGTTTTGAACCAAGTGAGAGAGTACTTGTGGTTGGGGATCTTAATGCTAAAGTGGGTAAAAATGTTGTGGTGGGAGTAGTAGGTAAATTTGGGATGCCAGTGGTAAATGTAAATGGGGAGCCTTTAATTGAGCTATGTGAAGAAAAAGATTTGGTAATAAGTAATACATATTTTATGAAAAAGAGGATAAATAAATATACAAGGTATGATATAGCACGTAATGAAAGTAGTTTGTTAGATTATGTATTGGTGGATAAATAGTTGATGGGTAGGCTTCAGGATGTACATGTTTATAGAGGGGCAACGGATATATCAGATCATTATTTGGTTGTAGCTACAGTTAGAGTAAAAGGTAGATGGGACAAAAAGAAAATGACAACAGCAAGTAAGAGAGAGGTAAAAGTGTATAAACTAAGGGAGGAGGAAGTTAGGGTGAGATATAAGCAACTATTGGCAGAAAGGTGGGATAGTGCAAGTAGGAGTAGTGGGGGGGTTGAAGAGGGTTGGATAGTTTTAAAAATGCAGTATTAGAATGTGGGGCAGACGTTTGTGGCTATAAAAGGGTAGGTGCAGGAGGAAAGAGGAGTGAGTGGTGGAATGAAGAAGTAAAGGGTGTGATAAAAGAGAAAAAGGTAGCTTATGAGAGGTTTTTACAAAACAGAAGTGTTAATAGAAGAGCAGAGTATATGGAGAGGGAAAGAAAGGTGAAGAGAGTGGTGAGAGAGTGCAAAAGGAGAGCAGATGATAGAGTGGGAGAGGCTCTGTCAAGAAATTTGCTGAAAACAAGAAAAATTTTTGCAGTGAGATAAACAAGGTAAGAAAGCCTAGGGAACAAATGGATTTGTCAGTTAAAAACAGAGTAGGGGAGTTAGTAGATGGAGAGCTGGAGGTATTGGGTAGATGGTGGGAATATTTTGAGGAACTTTTAAATGTCTATGAAAAAAGGGAGTCGGTAATTTCATGTACTGGTCAGGGAGGTACAACATCGTTTAGGAGTGAAGAAGAGCAGGATGTGAGTGTGGGGGAGGTGTGTGAGGCATTACGTAGAATTAAAGGGGGTAAAGCAGCTGGAACTGACGGGATCATGACAGAAATGTTAAAAGCAGGGGGGGATATAGTGCTGGAATGGTTGGTGTTTTTGTATAATAAATGTATGAAAGGGGGGAAGGTACCTAGGGATTGGCAGAGAGCATGTATAGTTACTTTTCTTAAAGGGAAGGGGGATAAAAGAGATTGTAAGAATTATTGGGGAATAAGTTTACTGAGTATACCAGGTAAAGTGTACGGTAGGGTTATTATTGAAGGAATTAGAGGTAAGACAGAGAGTAGGATTGCAGATGAGCAAGGAGGCTTTAGAGTGGGTAGGGGATGTGTAGATCAAGTGTTTACATTGAAGCATATATGTGAACAGTATTTAGATAAAAATAGGGAAGTTTTCATTGCATTTATGGATTTAGAAAAGGCATATGATAGTGGATAGGGGAGCAATTTGGCAAATGTTGCAAGTGTATGGAATATGTAGTCTGTTACTATATGCTCTAAAGAGTTTTTATGAGGATAGTGAGGCTCAGGTTAGGGTGTGTAGGAGAGAGAGGGAGATTACTTCCCGGTAAAAGTAGGTTTTAGACAGGGATGTGTAATGTCACCGTGGATGTTTAATATATTTATAGATGGGGTTGTAAAAGAAATAAATGCTAGGGTGTTGGGGAGAGGGGTGGGATTAAATTATGGGGAATCAAATGGAAAATGGGAGTTGACACAGTTACTTTTTGCTGATGATACTGTGCTTATGGGAGATTCTAAAGAAAAGTTGCAAAGGTTAGTGGACGAGTTTTGGGAGGGTGTGTAAAGGTAGAAAGTAGAAAGTTAACATAGATAAGAGCAAAGTGATGAGGGTATCAAACGATTTAAATAAAGAAAAAATGGATATCACATTGGAGATAGGTATTATGGAAGAAGTGAATGTTTTCAGATATTTGGGAGTTGACGGTCAGAGGATGGGTTTATGAAGGATGAGGTTAACCATAGAATTGATGAAGAAAAAGGTGAGTGGTGCGTTGAGGTATCTGTGGAGACAAATAACGTTATCCATGGAGGCAAAGAAGGGAATGTACTAAAGTATAGTGGTACCAACACTTCTATATGGGTGTGAAGCATGAGGCGGGTTAAAGCAGCATGGGTTCGAATCCTTGGTTATTCGCAGTGTTGTTATTGATATATATATATATATATATATATATATATATATATATATATATATATATATATATATATATATATATATATATATAATATATATATATATATATATATATATTCATGTTCACAAGAGTGTCCTCTGTCGAATTATCAGAATATTTTTGTTTTGCTATAAATCTGTGAAAGTCAGTCTAAGTTGCAACATTCCCATCCCTCCTTCAGTGTGCAGAAACTGTGCTTCCCACCTCCAGGACTGAAGTTCTGCTAACCGGTTTCCTCTGAATCTCTTCATAAATCTTACTTTGCTGATAATCCAACAGCACGTCAAGTCATACAAACCATTTACCTGGATTTCTAACTCGCTCACACACGCTTGCTGGAAGTCTAAGCCCCTCTCACACAAAGCCTTTACATCTTCCCTCCAACCTTCCTAGGACAACCCCTACCCTGCCTTTCCTCTGGCCCAGATTTATACGCTCTCTTATTCATCCTGCTTTTATCTCCATCCATTCTAAATGTCCAAACCACCTCAACAACCTCTCCATAACTAACTCCATAACTAATCTCCAAACTCCGAATTCTCTTCATAATCCCACCACTCATTGCCCTCAGACAGGACATCTCCACTGCCTCCAGCCTCCTCCGTACTGCAACATTCACAACCCATACTTCACACTCATACAGTGTTGGCATTTCTAAGCTCTGCTGCATTTCTGTTTTTGCCTCCATGCATTACGTTTTTTGTCTCCACAGATGCCTCGGTGCACTGTTCACCTTTTTTTACCCTTCGTCAGTTGTATAATTTTCATCTCATTTTCATATAACCATCTACAGGGAAGTCGACCCTAAATATGTGAAGGCATTAACCTCCTCTATACTCCCTGCATTCTGATGTCCAATCTCTCATTGCCTATATTTTTTTATACTTTCATCACCTTGCTGTTTCCTATATTTACTTTTAATTTAATTTTACTTATACTCCTAAAGAACTGTCATCGGCAAAAAGCAGTTGTTTCAACTCGCATTCTATACCAGATTCACAATATTTCACTCGAACATTTCTCTCCAATACATTAGCATTCAATTGTTTCATTGCCCCTTTTATAGACATGTTAAACAACCTTGATGACATCACGTAAACCTGTCTTAGGAAAATACTGGAAAATAATCTTCCTCTCTTCTACATACCCTAAAATCTTCGTCGCTTTCATCTCTAGTTTTTTACTGCTTTAAGTAACCTACCATCTATTCCATACATCTGCAACATCTGTCACATTGCTGCCCTATTCAGAATGTCATGTCTTTTCCAACTACATAAATGCAATTAAAAAATCATAGTTCACTTATAAGCTTCAATGTAAATATTTGGTCTACACTTCCCCCATCGCTTCCTAAAACCTTCCTCCTTCTACACTCTGTTTTACCCATAAATCTTTAAAATAATAACTCTTCCATTCTCTTTACCTGGTATACTGAAGAGGATTACTCTATATTTCTTATTCTCTTTTACCCCCTTTTCCTTATGCAAAGGAACTATGCAGCTCTCTGCCAGTCCCTAGGTACCTGTCCTCCTTTCGTGCAGGTAATGTACAAAAGTACCAACAACTCCAAAACTGTATTCCTCACCTGATTTTAACATTTCTGTCTTAATCCCGTCTGCTTTACGCCATTTTATTTTAACCACTGCCTCACGCACCTCCCACACATATATCTGGCTCTTATTCACTCCTTCAAGGGTGTTGTATCTCATTGGTCATTGAAAGAAATCCCTGTTTCCTTCTCTAAATCAACATTCTACAACTCAAAATATTTCCTTCGCCTTCCCAGCACGGCCACTTCATCTAATGGCTCTCATCTTTTCTTTCTTTTAAATCCATCTGTTTCTTATTTTCAGTAAAATACCTTGAAAAAATCTTTCCCACTCTTATTAGCTTTCCTTTTGCATTCTCACCATTCTTCTACCCTCGCTTTTACTCTCCATATACTCCTCCCTCCAAACATCATCTGAACATTGTGAAAATCTTTCATATGCCTACTTTTCTTCCCTTACCACCCTCTTTACATGGTCATTCCACCAATCACTCCTCTTCCTTGCAACCATCCTTTTCCAAACTTCTTGGACACACTGATTACTGCTTTTAAAATCTAGCCATAACTTTGCCTTCTACTTGTGCTCTCTCTAGATTCTCAGCAGCTGCTTACATCTTACCCATCGATGACATTCTCTTGTGCCTCCATCTACCTCTTACTCGCACTGTAATTACCACTGAATAATGATCTGATATATATATATATATATATATATATATATATATATATATATATATATATATATATATATATATATATATATATATATATTATATATATATCAAATATATCACATAAACAGGTGATATTAAAATATGCAAGACAACCACTATGAAAAATAGAGGAATTCCAAGCGCTTTCGTGCCTACTCACATTATCGAGGAACTATAAAACAAAACATAACAAATTGGCTTATAAAGGAGCAAGACTACACCTCACAGTAACATCATACTAACAAAGACCACACCTCACTGGAGCGTGACATCGTCCGACTCTGTGAAGAGGAACATAAGAAAGGACCTGAAACTCTTCCCAAGCATTAAGATTTGTCCAATTTATCATTAAATTCTTCCCAAATTTTATTAATTGTAAATGAATCCAGTTTATATAAACCAAAAGATATATTCATATTATTTTCAAAACTGCTTTTAATGAAACATGATTCTATTATATTCCTCTCAACCATGGACTTGCTTGATACAACCTTCTCAGCATTTTGAAAATCAATTGGATGGTTAAAATCTCTCACATGAATAAATAGAGCATTAGAATCTTGTCCAGTTCTAATGCTATATTTATGTTCTTTTAATCTTAGTTCAAGATTTTTACCAGTTTGACCGTAATAAACTTTATCGCATATTTTACAGGGAATCTTATAGACACATCCGTCAGCATTTTGGGGGGAATTTTTTATCAAAAGTCTTTTTACTGTATCAAGATTTTTAAATACAACTTTGATATTAAAATTCTTAAGAAAGGAAGGCATATCAACCAAGTTTTCATGGTAAGGGAGAACCAACATATTTTTAGTTGAATAGAGTTGGTTGTCCCTTTTTGGACTGTAAAAAGTATTTCTAGCTATTTTAAAAGATATATCAATTACGTTTCTGAAGGGCAAAGATAAATTTATTAAAAAATTTACTTCCACTAATCCATCTTTACCTTATATGTATGGATTAATAAAAACACACAAACCAGGTAATCCTGTTAGACCAATTATTAGCTCCATAGGTTCAGTTTCTTATAAACTTTCTAAATAACTTGTTGATATTTTGAGCCCAATTGTTAGAAAAATATAATTTTAATGTTAAAAACAACTTAGTTTTAGTTGATAAATTAAGCACCTTGACTGACCTAAATGATTTCAATATGGTTAGTTTTGATGTTACTTCCTTGTTTACAAAAGTTCCAGTTGATGATTTACTAAGTTTCTTATCTGAAGAACTTGTTAATTACGATTTACCATTGCCAGTTCCTTCTATCATTAAACTTATTAAACTTTGTATTGTTGATGCAAAATTTGTATTTAATGATGAGTTTTACACTCAGAAGTTTGGTATGGCAATGGGAAATCCTCGTTCACCTGTTCTTAGTAATTTATACATGGAATTTTTCGAAACAAGATTTCTTAACACAATCCTTCCCAGTAGAGCTAAGTGGTATAGATATGTTGATGATATTTTGTGTCTTATGCCTAATAATGTAGACATAAACCATTTCCTTGTTAAATTAAATAGCTTAGCTCATTCTATAAATTTTACTGTTGAATTCGAAGTAAATAACTCATTGCCCTTCCTAGATGTTTTTATTATTAAGGGTAACATTGATTTTAAATTTAAAATTTACAGAAAACCTATAAATAATTGTTCCTATGTACACTATTATTCTTCACATCAAGATAGAGTTAGTGTCGGTTTCTCTTCAATGTTTTTGAGAGCTTTACGTATTTGTAGTCTAGAGTTCATAGATGAAGAAATCTCTAAAAATTTATGAAATAGCTAATGATTTAAAATACCCAAGAAACGTAATTGATAAATCTTTTAAAATAGCTAGAAATACTTTTTACAGTCCAAAAAGGGACAACCAACTGTATTCAACTAAAAATATGTTGGTTCTCCCTTACCATGAAAACTTGGTTGATATGCCTTCCTTTCTTAAGAATTGTAATATCAAAGTTGTATTTAAAAATCTTGATTCAGTAAAAAAACGTTTGATAAAAAAGTCCCCCCAAAATGCTGACAAATGTGTCTATAAGATTCATTGTAAAATAAGAACATAAGAAAGGAGGAACACTGCAGCAGGCTTGTTGGCCCATACTAGGCAGGTCCTTCACATTCCATCCCACTAACAGAATATTTGCAAATATTCAAAGCTACCTAAGAAATAAGCTTTGATAATTCTATTTACTCAGGTTCCAATAATATTTTCAATCGTGAGGACGTGTCTAGTGTACTCTCTGTGGAGACTTTCTACTGTGCTTCCGTTCTTAGCTACCTGAGATTGGATGATGGTTTCCCTCGACTACGAGCAGCTATATCTCCAACTTAATGCGGAATTAACCGAAGCTAGAAGAGAAATTCAACGATTGGAGGGTATTTGCAAGGATTATCCGCGGTGATCTGTTCTTAGCTTTTCAGAGGTGATCTGTTCTTAGCTCAGAGGTGATCTGTTCTTAGCTCAGAGGTGATCTGTTCTTAGCTCAGAGAGGATGTGTCTAGGGTTCTCTGTGGACTGAACCACTTTTGCTGTGAAGTGAACCAAGATGCCCCCTATTGAGCAACTTTACCAGCAGCTTAAGGAGGAATTGAGGGTAGCGAAGCTTGAGATACGGCGATTGACGGAGGAAAACAAGAGGATTCGTAGTAGTCCTCCTGTTGTGAGTCCTCAGGTCAGAAGGGAACCTGGGCAGTGGCCGGACAGCATGGGACGAAGTTGAAGATCAAGAAAACGAATGGAGAGGTAGTAACGACGAAGAAGAAAGAGACTGCTGTGGAAACTTCAAACTCCTTTTCTGTGCTACCAGACGAATGTGAGTCGACTACTGGGAACGTCACGACGAACGTCCAAGGAAGGTAAAAACATTGTTGTTGTTGGGGATAGCCAAGTTAGATATATGGATAGGGCCTTCTGCTTGAAAGATAGGAGTAGGAGACAGAGGGTTTGCTTTCCTGGGGCTGGGATGGAAGACATTGTTAGCCGGCTTGACAACATCATGCATGGTAATGGGATCAATCCTATTATCTGCCTCAGTGCTGGAGGCAATGATGTAGCCAAGCGTAGAAGTGAGGATTTAGTTAGTAGGTATAAGGCAGCAATAGACATCATTAGGAAGAAGGGAGGGAGCCCTGTTATATGTGGCATTTTGCCAAGAAGGGGTGTTGGAAATGAATGGCTGTCCAGAGCGATTGGTATAAATTGCTGGCTGGACAAACACTGTAAGGATAATGCAGTCCCATTCATTGACAACTGGGACCACTTCTATGGCCGAAATGACATGTATGCCAGGGATGGGGTTCACTTATCCAGGGAAGGTGTAGGATTTCTCGCTAGCTCAGTTGAGGATGTTGTTAGGGCTTTAAACTAGGATTAGTTAGAGGTATGGGTTTAGGAATGGTAAATAATGAGGGCCAAAATATTGATATCATAAATCTTAACAATAACAGTAATGATAGTAACAGAAATTGTGTAAAACAAAAGCTGAAAAAGGTTCACAAGAAGATACATATCAATGTATTTTATACTAACTGTCGAAGCGCCAGAAATAAAATTAACGAATTACGTTTGGTAGCATGTGCTGGGAACTTTGATGTCATTGCAATAACTGAAACATGGTATAATACCAAGAGTCGGGATATGATTGCTGAGTGTCATATTCAGGGGTTTAAGTTGTTCCATGTAGACAGATATAATGGGAAAGGGGTGGAGTTGCATTGTATGTACGAGAAAATATAAATTGCTGCATAAAAACAGGCATAAAAATAGATGGATCATTAACAGAATCTGTTTGGGTAGAGTTTCTAGAAGGTCAAGAAAAACTGATTCTAGGTGTAATATACCGACCTCCAGGCTTGGATCACGATAGAGGGAGACTTCTTTGGGACGAAATTGTTAGGGCTTCTAGGCACAATAACGTAGTGATAGTAGGGGATTTTAACTTTAGTCAAATTGACTGGACTTCTTTGACCGGTAATCTGGAGTCCAGTGACTTTATGGAAGTAGTTCAGGACTGTTTTCTGAAGCAGTGTGTGACAGAGCCTACCAGAGGTAATAATTTGCTCGACATAGTCTTGTCAAATAAAGAAACTCTTGTAAATAATCTAAAGATCACTGAAGAGCTTGGAGCTAGTGATCACAAATCCATTACTTTTAATATTACATGGGAGTACGAGAATAGGGGTAATACGGTAAAAGTTCCTGATTTTCGTTCTGCCGATTATATTGGACTTAGGGAACACCTGTTTAATCTCGACTTGGGTAATCTAGCTAACGATTACGATGGGATCTGCGTTTATGATTTTTTTATTGATAATGTACAACGTGCACAGAGTATGTTTATTCCCCAGAGAGAATTTAGGTCAAATAATAACGATCCCAAATGGATTAACAGGAGGCTAAAACATCTATTAGGGGAGAAAAGAGGAATTTATAGGCGCATCAAAGGAGGAGATGTTAACCTTATTGACCAATATGTTCCGTTGAAAAGAGAAGTAAAAAAGGAGATTAGAAAGGCTAAACGTGACTGAGATTAAGGTTGCTAATGAATCAAAGACTAATCCAAAAGGGTTCTTTCAAGTGTACAGAACGAAGGTGAGGGAAAAGGTAGGACCTCTGAAAATTGGGAATGGACAGCTGACGGATAACGAACTGGAAATGTGTTCTCTATTTAATGACTATTTTTGTCAGTCTTTACACAAGAAGACGTAAATGAGATTCCAGAAATGAACAATTATTCAGTTCCTGAAGAATTCAAATTAACTAATATTACTGTCACGAGGGACATGGTTATCAAACAGATAGATAAACTGAAGCAAAATAAGTCCCCGGGACCCGACGAGTTGTTTTCCAGGGTACTTAAAGAATGCAAGATGGAACTTAGTCAGCCATTAACGAATGTGTTTAATACGTCCATCCTAACTGGTATTGTGCCAGAGATGTGGAAGATAGCTAATGTAGTTCCTATATTCAAATCAGGGGATAAGTCAATTCCATCAAATTACCGTCCAATAAGCCTCACGTCTATAGTAGGCAAATTATTAGAATCAATTATAGCTGATATTATCAGAAGTCACCTTGAAGACCATAATTTGATTAATGAATCTCAGCATGGGTTTACGAGAGGTCGTTCCTGCCTGACAAATTTACTGACGTTTTTCAATAAAACATTTGAGGCAGTAGACAGTGATAAAGAATATGATATAGTTTACTTGGATTTCAGTAAGGCCTTCGATAGAGTACCTCACAAGAGACTCTTAAGAAAGGTGGCAGCTCATGGTATAGGAGGTAAAGTTCTAGCATGGATAGAGGCATGGCTTACCAATAGAAAGCAGAGTTTCCATTAATGGGGTCAAATCTGAATGGGGATTAGTCACTAGTGGCGTTCCACAAGGATCAGTTTGGGCCCATTGTTTTCATAATTTACATAAATGACCTTGATGAAGGAATTGCAAGTGACATGAGTAAATTTGCTGATGATACAAAAATAGGCCGTATAATTCATTCTGAGGAGGATACCAATGAACTCCAGGAAGATTTGGACAAATTAATGTCTTGGTCTGAAAAGTGGCAGATGAAGTTCAATGTGGACAAGTGTAAGGTGCTAGTCGTTGGTAATGAAAATATCCCTGAATTTATAAACTAGGTGAAGTTGAGCTTGATCATACAGAATGTGACAAAGACTTGGGAGTCATGGTAAGCAGGAATCTAAAGCCAAGACAACAGTGCCTAAGTGTGCGCAATAAGGCTAACAGATTACATAAGAACATAAGAACATAAGAAAGGAGGAACACTGCAGCAGGCCTGTTGGCCCATACTAGGCAGGTCCTTCACATTCCATCCCACCAACAGAACACTTGTTCAACCCAACTTTCAATGCTACCCAAGAAATAAGATTTGATAATTTTATTTACTCATGTGCAATTCCCATCAAATCCAACCCCTCTCACTCATGAATTTATCCAACCTAAATTTAAAACTACCCAAGGTCCTAGCTTCAATAACCCTACTAGGCAGACTGTTCCACTCATCAACTACCCTATTTCCAAACCAATACTTTCCTATATCCTTTTTAAATCTAAACTTATCTAACTTGAATCCATTATTGCGGGTTCTCTCTTGGAGAGATACCCTCAAGACCTTATTTATATCCTTTGTTAATACCTCATTTTCCACTTGTATACCTCGATCATGTCTCCCCTCATTCTACGTCTTACAAGTGAATGTAATTTAAGGGTCTTCAATCTTTCTTCGTAAGGAAGATTTCTAATGCTATGTATTAATTTAGTCATTCTACGCTGAATGTTTTCTAACGAATTTATGTCCATTCTGTAATATGGAGACCAGAACTGAGCTGCGTAATCTAGGTGAGGCCTTACTAATGATTTATTTCAAGAAGTATAAGCAACAGAAGTCCAAAAGTTATTTTACAGCTCTATACATCACTAGTGAGACCTCATTTGGATTATGCAGCTCAGTTTTGGTCTCCTTACTACAGGATGGATATAGATTCATTGGAGAACATACAAAGAATGACTAAAATGATTTACAGTATAAGAAATCTCCCGTATGAAGATAGACTTAAAGCGTTGAATCTCCACTCTCTGGAGAGACGTAGAATGAGGGGAGATATCATCGAGGTGTACAAGTGGATGATAGGCATAAATAAAGGGGTTATTAATAAAATACTGAGGATATCGAACCAAGTAAGAACCAGAAATAACGGATTTAAATTGGATAGCTAAGCTTGAGAGTAGCTAAGCTTGAGATACAGCGACTGACTGAGGAAAACAAGAGGATTCGTAGTAATCCTCCTGTTGAGAATCCTCAAGCCAAGAAAGGAACCTGGACAGTGGCTAGAACGCATGGGACAAAGTTAAGGATCAAGAGGACGGGTGGAGAGGTAGAAACAACGAAGACCCAGGAGAATGTTGTGGAAACATCGAACCCATTCTCCGTGCTACCCGATGAATGTGAGTCGACTTCTGGGAGCGTCAAGACGAACGACACCAAGGAAGGTAAAAACATTGTTGTTGTTGGGGACAGCCAGGTTAGATACATGGATAGGGCTTTCTGTTTGAATGATAGGAGTAGGAGACAGAGGGTTTGCTTTCCTGGGGCTGGGATGGAGGATATTGTTAGCCGTCTGAACGACATCATGAGAGGTAATGGGAGCAATCCTATTATCTGTCTTAGTGCTGGAGGCAACGATACTGGCAGACGTAGGAGTGAGGACCTGACTAGCAGGTTTAGGTCAGCAATATACATAATTAGGAAGAAGGGTGGGAACCCTGTCATATGTGGTATTTTGCCAAGGAGAGGAGTTGGAAATGAATGGCTGTCCAGGGCAATTGGTGTCAATTGCTGGCTGGACAAATACTGTAAGGAAAATTCAGTAACATTCATTGACAACTGGGACCTCTTCTATGGCAGAAATGACATGTATGCCAGGGATGGGGTTCACTTATCCAGGTCTGGGGTGGGGGCACTGGCAACTGCAGTGGAGGGAGCTGTTAGGGCTTTAAACTAGAAATAGTTAGTGGTATGGGTTTTGGGGGGAAAACAGTGAAGTCCCAGTGTAGTAATGTTATAAGTTCTAGGAGAACTAGTAATAGGCAGAAAAAGGTGGACAGTGGAAAGCTAGTGACACTAGATGACAAGGACAGTAATAGGTATAGTGGAAAAACAGAAATAAGCAGGAAGGGTAAAGAGAAAGGAGGGTCTTTAAATATTTATTACACCAATAGTCGTAGTGCTAGGAATATGATGGACGAGTTGAGATTAGTTGCAAGTACGGGTAATATTGATGTTTTTGCAATAACTGAGACATGGTTTAATATGAAAAATCGGACTTGCTGCCGAATGTCACATTCAGGGTTTTAAATTGTTCCAAGTAGACAGAAGTATCGGGAAGGGGTGGGGTGGCACTCTATGTCCATGATCATTTAAATTGTTGCATGAAAACGGGTATAAAGTCTGAATTAACACATACAGAGTCTGTCTGGATAGAATTTTCAGAGGGTGTGAAAAATTGATTTTAGGCGTGATTTACCGTCCTACAAATTAGATAGGGAACAAGGGGGACTACTTTGGGAGGAAATTGTTAAGGCCACAAGGCACGATAACGTAGTAATTCTAGGGACTTTAACTTTAGTCAGATTGATTGGGATTTCTTGACAGGAATTTAGAATCTAACGACTTTTAGAAGTAGTTCAGGATTGCTTTTTGAAGCAGTTTGTAACAGAACCTACAAGGGGAAATAACCTACTTGACTTGGTTCTGGCAAGCAAGGAAACCCTTGTTAATAATTTAGAAATTACAGAGGAACTCGGCTCAAGCGACCACAAGTCAATTACCTTTAGCATTGAATGGATGTATGATAGTTGGGATAATTCAGTAACGGTCCCCGATTTTCGCTTAGCAGATTATAATGGACTTAGAGAACACTTATCAACTGTGGACTGGGGTGACGAAGAGAGGTATCAATATGACAGTTTTCTTAACACTCTACAGGCTGCCCAAAGAACATTTATCCCGTATAAAGAAATTAGATCAAGTAGAAATGACCCAAAATGGATGAATAATAGGCTTAAGTATCTTTTAGGGCAGAAGAAAGGAATTTATAGGCGCATAAAAAGAGGTGAGGGTCATCTTATAAATTAGTATACTGACATTAAGAGGGACGTTAAAAAGGGAATAAGAAAAGCTAAACGGGACTATGAAATTAAAGTTGCTAGGGATTCAAAAACTAACCCAAAAAGTTTTTTCCAGGTTTATAGAACAAAAGTTAGGGATGGTAAATTAGACACATATGCAACACTTGGGTATCTTTATTGAGGAAACGTTTCGAAACGTTTCCTCAATAAAGATACCCAAGTGTTGCATATGTGTCTAATTTACCAACTCTCGGTTCTCTGAACCATTCATTCACAAAAGTTAGGGATAAGATAGGTCCCCTTAAAAATAACTCTGGGCATCTTACTGACAAGGAGAATGATATGTGCTCTATTTTTAATAATTATTTTCTCTCGGTTTTCACACAGGAAGACATTAATAATATCCCAGTAATTAATTTTTACAGATACCCTCAAGACCTTATTTGTATCCCCTTTATTAATACCCATTTTCCACTTGTATACCTCGATCATGTCTCCCCTCATTCTACGTCTTACAAGTGAATGTAATTTAAGGGTCTTCAATCTTTCTTCGTAAGGAAGATTTCTAATGCTATGTATTAATTTAGTCATTCTACGCTGAATGTTTTCTAACGAATTTATGTCCATTCTGTAATATGGAGACCAGAACTGAGCTGCGTAATCTAGGTGAGGCCTTACTAATGATGTATAAAGCTGTAATATAACCTCTGGACTTCTGTTGCTAACACTTCTTGATATAAATCCCAGTAATCCCTTAGCCTTATTACGTACGCTTAGGCATTGCTGTCTTGGTTTAAGGTTGCTGCTTACCATCACCCCCAAGTCCTTCTCGCAATCTGTATGGCTAAGTTCTACGTTATTTAACTTATAAGTGCTTGGGTTATGGACACTCCGAGCTTCAGAACCTTGCATTTATCTACATTGAACTGCATCTGCAACTTTTCTGACCACGAATTAAGTTTGTCTAAATCTTCCTAAAGTTCTATGACATCATTGTTTGAATCAATTATCCTACCTATCTTCGTGTCGTCGGCGAATTTGCTCATATCACTAGTAATTCCTCGTCAAGGTCATTGATATATATTATAAATAACAACGGGCCTAAGACTGATCCCTGTGGAACACCACTTGTTACAAGTCCCCATTCGGATTTAACCCCATTTATGCACACTCTCTGCTTCCTATTGGTGAGCCATGACTCGATCCATGACAACACTTTTACCCCAATGCCATGAGCTGCCACTTTCTTTAACAGTCTCTGATGAGGTACTCTATCAAAAGCCTTACTAAAATCCAAATAAACAATATCGAATTCTTTATCATGATCAACAGCCTCAAAAGCTTTACTGAAGAAGGTTAATAAATTAGATAGGCAGGAACGGCCCCTCGTGAATCCATGCTGAGTCTCATTAATCAATTTATGGTTATCTAGATGGCTTCTAATAATATCAGCTATAATTGACTCTAGTAATTTGCCTACAATTGAGGTCAGGCTTATTGGGCGGTAATTTGACGGTAGTGACTTGTCCCCTGCTTTAAAAATAGGAATTACATTAGCCATCTTCCACATATCAGACACTACACCTGTTTGAAGAGATAAATTAAAAATGTTAGATAATGGTTCACAGAGTTCCATTTTGCATTCCTTAAGAACCCTTGCAAAAAGCTCATCAGGACCCGGCGATTTATTTTGTTTCAATCGGTCTAGTTGTTTCATAACCATTTCGCTAGTGACTGTGATATTACATAATTTATCTTCTTCTGGGCCTCTGTAAAAAATAATTACTGGGATATTATTAGTGTCTTCCTGTGTGAAAACCGAGAGAAAATAATTATTAAAAATAGAGCACATATCATTCTCCTTGTCAGTAAGATGCCCAGAGTTATTTTTAAGGGGACCTATCTTATCCATAACTTTTCTTCTATAAACCTGGAAAAAACTTTTTGGGTTAGTTTTTGAGTCCCTAGCAACTTTAATTTCATAGTCCCGTTTAGCTTTTCTTATCCCCTTTTTAACGTCCCTCTTAATGTCAGTATACTGATTTATAAGATGACTCTCACCTCTTTTAATGCGCCTATAAATTCCTTTCTTCTGCCCTAAAAGATATTTGAGCCTATTATTCATCCATTTTGGGTCATTTCTACTTGATCTAATTTCTTTATACGGGATAAATGTTCTTTGGGCAGCCTGTAGAGTGTTACGAAAACTGTCATCTTGATACCTCTCTTCGTTACCCCAGTCCACAGTTGATAAATGTTCTCTAAGTCCATTATAATCTGCTAAGCGAAAATCTGGGACCGTTACTGAATTATCCCTACTATCATACATCCATTCAATGCTAAAGGTAATTGACTTGTGGTCGCTTGAGCAGAGTTCCTCTGTAATTTCTAAATTATTAACAAGGGTTTCCTTGCTAGCCAGAACCAAGTCAAATAGGTTATTTCCCCTTGTAGGTTCTGTCACAAATTGCTTCAAAAAGCAATCCTGAACTACTTCTAAAAAGTCGTTAGATTCTAAATTCCCTGTCAAGAAATTCCAATTAATCTGACTAAAGTTAAAGTCCCCTAGAATTACTACATTATCGTGCCTTGTTGCCTTAACAATTTCCTCCCAAAGTAGTCTCCTTTGTTCCCTATCTAAGTTTGGAGGACGGTAAATCACGCCTAAAATCAATTTTTCACACCCCTCTGAAAATTCTATCCAGACAGACTCTGTATGTGTTATTTCAGATTTTATACCCGTTTTTATGCAACAATTTAAATGATCACGGACATAGAGTGCCACCCCACCCCCTTCCCGATACATCTGTCTACTTGGAACAATTTAAAACCCTGAATGTGACATTCGGCAGGCATGTCCCGATTTTTCATATTAAACAATGTCTCAGTTATTGCAAAAACATCAATATTACCCGTACTTGCAACTAATCTCAACTCGTCCATCTTATTCCTAGCACTACGACTATTCCATAAAGTCACTGGACTCCAGATTACCGGTCAAAGAAGTCCACTCAATTTAACTAAAGGTAAAATCCCCTACTATCACTACGTTATTATGTCTAGAAGCCCTAACAATTTCGTCCCAAAGAAGTCTCCCTCTATCATGATCCAAGCCTGGATGGAGGTCGGTATATTACACCTACAATCAGTTTTTCTTGACCTTCTAGAAACTCTACCCAAACAGATTCTGTTAATGATCCATCTATTTTTATGCCTGTTTTTATGCAGCAATTTATATTTTCTCGTACATATAATGCAACTCCACCGCATTTCCCATTATATCTATCTACATGGAACAACTTAAACCCCTGAATATGACACTCAGCAATCATATCCCGACTCTTGGTATTATACCATGTTTCAGTTATTGCAATGACATCAAAGTTCCCAGCACATGCTACCAAACGTAATTCGTTAATTTTATTTCTGGCGCATCGACAGTTAGTATAAAATACATTGATATGTATCTTCTTGTTAACCTTTTTCAGCTTTTGTTTTACACCATTTCTGTTACTTTCATTACCCTGTGTTACTCGATTACTGTTATTGTTAAGATTTATATCAAAGCCTGAATCAATATTTTGGCCCTCATTATTTACTATTCCTAAACCCATACCTCTAACTAATCCTAGTTTAAAGCCCTAACAACATCCTCAACTGAGCTAGCGAGAAATCCTACACCTTCCCTGGATAAGTGAACCCCATCCCTGGCATACATGTCATTTCGGCCATAGAAGTGGTCCCAGTTGTCAATGAATGGGACTGCATTATCCTTAGTGTTTGTCCAGCCAGCAATTTATACCAATCGCTCTGGACAGCCATTCATTTCCAATACCCTTCTTGGCAAAATGGCACATATAACAGGGCTCCCTCCCTTCTTCCTAATGATGTCTATTGCTGCCTTATACCTACTAACTAAATCCTCACTTCTACGCTTGGCTACATCATTGCCTCCAGCACTGAGGCAGATAATAGGATTTATCCCATTACCATGCATGATGTTGTCAAGCCGGCTAACAATGTCTTCCATCCCAGCCCCAGGAAAGCAAACCCTCTGTCTCCTACTCTTATCTTTCAAGCAGAAGGCCCTATCCATATACCTAACTTGGCTATCCCCAACAACAACAACAATGTTTTTTAAATTCCTTGGTACCGTTCGTCGTGACGTTCCCAATAGTCGACTCACATTCGTCTGGTAGCACAGAAAAGGTAATTTGATTTACTAAGAACATAAGAACATAAGAAAGGAGGAACACTGCAGCAGGCCTGTTGGCCCATACTAGGCAGGTCCTTCACAATCCATCCCACTAACAGAATAATTGCCCAACCTAATTTTCAATTCTACCCAAGAAATGAGCTTTGAAGATTCTATTAACTCAAGTGCGAGTCCCACTCAAATCCAACCCTCTCACTCATGAATTTATCCAACCTAAATTTGAAACTACCCAAGGTCATAGCTTCAATGACCCTACTAGGCAGACTGTTCCACTCATCAACTACCCTATTTCCAAACCAATATTTTCCTATATCCTTTCTAAATCTAAACTTATCCAATTTGAATCCATTATTGCGGGTTCTCTCTTGAGAGATATCCTCAAGACCTTATTTATATCCCCTTATTAATACCATCTTCCACTTATATACCTCGATCATGTCTCCTCATTCTTCGTCTTCAAGTGAATGTAATTTAAGGTATTAACAAAGGGGATATAAATATCTTGAGATATCTCTCGAGAGAACCGCAATAATGGATTCAAGTTGTAAGTTAGATTTAGAAAGGATATAGAAGTATGTTTGGAAATAGTGTTGATGAGTGAACATCTGCCTAGTAGGGTATTGAACTGGGACCTTGGGTAGTTCAATGGTGAATTCATGGTGAAGGGTTGGTTTGAGGACTCGCAAATGAGTGAATGGAATTGTCAAAGCTTATTTCTTGGGTAGCTTGAAAATTGGATTACAAGTGTTCTGTTAGTGGGACGGATTGTGAAGGACTTGCCTATATGGGCCAACAGGCGCTCAGTGTTCCTTCTTATGTTCTTATGTTCTTAAGATTTCTAACGCTATGAATTAACTTTGTCATTCGTCGCTGAATGTTTTCTAACGAATTTATATCCATTCTGTAAAATGGAGACCAGAACTGAGCTGCATAATCTAGGTGAGGCCTTACTAATGATGTATAAAGCTGTAATATAACCGCTGGACTTCTGTTGCTTACACTTCTTGATATAAATCCCAGTAATCTATTTGCTTTATTTCTTACGCTTAGGCATTGCTGACTTGGTTTGAGGTTGCTGCTTACCATAACCCCCAGATCCTTTTCGCATTCTGTACGGCTGAGTTCAACATTATTAAGCTGGTAGGTGCTAGGGTTATGAACATTCCCGAGCTTTAGAACTTTGCATTTATCTACATTGAACTGCATCTGCCATTTTTCTGACCAGGAATTGAGTTTGTATAAATCCTCCTGAAGTTCCGTGACATCTACGTCTGAATCGATTATCCTACCTATCTTCGTGTCATCAGCGAATTTGCTCATATCACTAGTAATTCCTCGTCAAGGTCATTTATATATATTATAAACAACAACGGGCCCAAAACCGATCCCTGTGGAACGCCACTTGTTACAGATCCCCACTCAGATTTAACCCCATTAATGCACACCCTCTGCTTCCTATTGGTGAGCCATGACTCGATCCATGAAAACACTTTTCCTCCAATGCCGTGAACAGCCACTTTCTTTAACAGTCTCTGATGTGGTACTCTATCAAAAGCCTTACTAAAATCCAAATAAACAATATCGAATTCTTTATCATGATCAACTGCCTCAAAAGCCTTACTGAAAAAAGTTAATAAATTAGTTAGGCAGGAACGGCCCCTGGTGAATCCATGTTGAGTATCATTAATCAAATTATGCCTATCGAGATGGCTTCTTATGTTATCAGCTATAATCGACTCTAATAATTTGCCTACAATTGAAGTTAGACTTATTGGGCGGTAATTTGATGGTAACGACTTGTCCCCTGCTTTAAAAATAGGAATTACATTAGCCATCTTCCACGTATCAGACATAAGAACATAAGAACATAAGAAAGGAGGAACACTGCAGCAGGCCTGTTGGCCCATACTAGGCAGGTCCTTCACAATCCGTCCCACTAACAGAATATTTGCTCAACCCAATTTTCAATGCTACCCAAGAAATAAGCTTTGACAATTCTACCCACTCATGCGCGAGTCCCACTCAAATCCAACCCCTCTCACTCATGAATTTATCCAACCTAAATTTGAAACTACCCAAGGTCCTTGCTTCAATAACCCTACTAGGCAGACTGTTCCACTCATCAACTACCCTATTTCCAAACCAATACTTTCCTATATCCTTTCTAAATCTAAACTTATCTAACTTGAATCCATTATTGCGGGTTCTCTCTTGGAGAGATATCCTCAAGACCTTATTTATATCCCCTTTGTTAATACCCATTTTCCACTTGTATACCTCGATCATGTCTCCCTCATTCTACGTCTTACAAGTGAATGTAATTTAAGGGTCTTCAATCTTTCTTCGTAAGGAAGATTTCTAATGCTATGTATTAATTTAGTCATTCTACGCTGAATGTTTTCTAACGAATTTATGTCCATTCTGTAATATGGAGACCAGAACTGAGCTGCGTAATCTAGGTGAGGCCTTACTAATGATGTATAAAGCTGTAATATAACCTCTGGACTTCTGTTGCTAACACTTCTTGATATAAATCCCAGTAATCTATTTGCCTTATTACGTACGCTTAGGCATTGCTGTTGGTTTAAGGTTGCTGCTTACCATCACCCCCAAGTCCTTCTCGCAATCTGTATGGCTAAGTTCTACGTTATTTAACTTATAAGTGCTTGGGTTATGGACACTCCGAGCTTTAGAACTTTGCATTTATCTACATTGAACTGCATCTGCCATTTTTCTGACCAGGAATTGAGTTTGTCTAAATCCTCCTGTAGTTCACTGACATCTACGTCTGAATCGATTATCCTACCTATCTTCGTGTCATCAGCGAATTTGCTCATATCACTAGAAATTCCCTCGTCAAGGTCATTTATATATATTATAAACAACAATGGGCCCAAAACCGATCCCTGAGGAACGCCACTTGTTACAGATCCCCACTCCGATTTAACCCCATTTATGCACACCCTCTGCTTCCTATTGGTGAGCCATGACTCGATCCATGACAACACTTTTCCCCCAATGCCATGAGCAGCCACTTTCTTTAACAGTCTCTGATGTGGTACTCTATCAAAAGCCTTACTAAAATCCAAATAAACGATATCAAATTCTTTATCATTATCAACTGCCTCAAAAGCCTTACTGAAAAAAGTTAATAAATTAGTTAGGCAGGAACGGCCCCTGATGAATCCATGCTGAGTATCATTAATAAAATTATGCCTATCGAGATGGCTTCTTATGTTATCAGCTATAATCGACTCTAGTAATTTGCCTACAATTGAAGTTAGACTTATTGGGCGGGAATTTGATGGTAACGACTTGTCCCCTGCTTTAAAAATAGGAATTACATTAGCCATCTTCCACGTATCTGGCACTACACCTGTTTGAAGAGATAGGTTAAAAATGTTAGTTAAGGGTTCACAGAGTTCTATTTTGCATTCCTTAAGAACCCTGAAAAAGCTCATCAGGGCCTGGCGATTTATTTTGCTTCAAACGGTCTATCTGTTTGATAACCTTTTCGCTAGTGACTGTGATACTACATAATTTATCTTCTTCAGGCCCACTAAAATACCTAATTCTTGGGATATTATTAGTGTCTTCCTGAGTGAAAACCGAGAGAAAATAATTATTAAAAATAGAGCACATTTCATTCTCTTTGTCAGTAAGATACCCATAATTATTTTTAAGGGACCTATCTTATCTCTAACTTTTGTTCTATACACCTGGAAAAACTTTTGGGTTAGTTTTCGAATCCCTAGCAACTTTAATTTCGTAGTCCCGTTTAGCTTTTCTTATCCCCTTTTTAACGTCCCTCTTAATGTCAATATACTGACTCATAAGATGACCCTCACCTCTTTTGATACGCCTATAAATTCCTTTCTTCTGCCCTAAAAGATATTTGAGCCTATTATTCATCCATTTTGGGTCATTTCTATTCGATCTAATTTCTTTATATGGGATAAATGTTATTTGGGCAGCATGTATAGTGTTCAGAAAACTGTCATATTGATAGCTCTCTTCATTACCCCAGTCCACAGATGATAAGTGTTCTCTAAGTCCATTGTAATCTGCTAAGCGAAAATCTGGGACCGTTACTGAGTTATTCGTACTATGAAACTTCCATTCAATGCCAAAGGTAATTGATTTGTGGTCGCTTGCGCCGAGTTCCTCTGTAATTTCTAAATTATTAACAAGGGTTTCCTTGTTTGCCATCACTGTTGCCTTGTTTTCCATCACTGTTTTCCCAGAGGGGTGTTTTACACTAGTTATAAAACTGCAACATTAGTGTTTTATAGTGTTTTGTTAGTTGTATAGTGTTTTATTAGTTTTATAGTATTTTACTAGTGTTTTACCAGTGTTATATAGTGTTTAGATATTTTAAAGTGTTTTATAGTGTTTTTACAGTGTTTTATATTTTAAGAGTTTTAAAAGTGTTTTATAGTGTTCTTGTAACGTTTTACCAATGTTATGGTATTTTACCAGTGTTTTATTGTTTTATCTGTTTTGTTTTATCAGATAGATTTTAGATTTTTCCAGTAAATTTAAGAATGGAGAAATAAATGATGGTGACCTGAAGAGGGACAGTAGCTCTAGTGAAATAAATGATGGGGAAACAGGTGTAGACAAGGACACACACAAAACAGTGGTACAAACTAGCAATACCACAGTAGATAGTAAACAAGGGGATGCCCAGGGAAATGGTAGATAGTAAACAAGGGGATGCCCAGGGAAATACTGAAGATAAATTACCGGAAACAGTTGAAGGCTCCATTGTTAGCACTAGTAACGAAGACAGACACGAGAAAGGAACACACCCACCAATGGGGATCACAGTCACAAAAAACCAGGGCAAACGGAAACCAGGCCGATGTGAATATTATGCACTTGGTATCTGCAGGCATGGAAAATCTGGGAAATCAGATGGGACATGCAATTATGATCACCCCAGAAAATGCCGTTCCCATATGAAAACATGCAAATGCAACCTCCAGTCCTGTAAGTTTTTCCACCCTAAAATGTGCCACACATCAATTCAGGAAAGACAGTGCTATAACTTATATTGCCAGGCATACCACCTAAAGGGTACGAGGCGACACAGAACATCCAGACGATGGCAAAACCTGGGTAGCCACAGCCACTCCGGAGAGAGAGGTTTTTTAGTACCAGGAAGGAAAAAAAGCTGGCAGGAAATGACAGAAATTGTACACCAACTGCAATCATTTCTGGAGTGGAACCACAGTCAGTGGCCTCCACTCCATTACAACAGATATTAGAGCCAGGAAAAAAAGAAATCCCCCCCATACCACCAATCCAACTACATTCATCTTTGCAAATATACAGGGTCTAAAGCCAGCAACAAACAACAAGATACCTTACATTCGTGGACTGCTTACAGAGTCAAATGCTATGTTTGCGGCTTTCACAGAGACCCACATAAGAGATCACTTGGACAATGAAATATGGATCCTGGGCTACAACCTATACAGGTGTGACAGAGTGAACAGGCAAAAAGAGGGGGTTGGCCTGTATATCACAGAGTCACTTATATGTTCAGAACTACTAAATGCCTCAAATGATGTAGTTGAAGTATTAGCAATAAAGGTCGAGAATCAAAACCTGGTCATCGTGGTTGTCTACAAGCCCCCGGATACAACATCCCAACAATTCCAGGAACAGCTTCTGAAAATTGACCACTGTCTGGAAAATCTTCCAGCTCCTGCCCCCAACATCTTGCTACTGGGGGATTTCAACCTCAGGCACCTAAAATGGAGGAACATTGCAAACAATGTGGTAGCAGAGATAACACCAGGCGGCAGCTCAGATGAAAATTCAAACATGCATGAACTTTTAAATCTCTGCACCAAGTTCACCTTAAACCAGCAAATAATAGAGCCCACAAGATTAGAGAATACGCTGGACATCATCTTCACCAACAATGATGATCTGATACGAAATGTCATCATATCAAAAACAATATACTCAGATCACAACATAATAGAGGTCGAGACATGCATGCGGGGAGGCCCAGATCGACAAAATGTGATCAGCCGCGAGGGAGCTTTCTCCAAATTCAACTTCAATAACAAAAACATAAGGTGGGACCAAGTAAACCAAGTCCTAAATGATATAAACTGGGAAGATTGCCTAAGCATCACGGATCCCAACCTATGTCTAGAACAAATTAACTCTGTGGTACTTGAGGTTTGCTCAAGGCAAATTCCCTTAAGGGAAAGGAGGAGAAGATGCAAACTAGAAAGAGAGAGGCGCTCCCTATACAGGCGAAGGCAAAGAATAACGGAGCAGCTACAGGAGGCAAATATCTCTGAAATATGTATGGAGACACTAGTCAGAGAAATAGCAACCATCGAATTAAAACTAAAGGAATCTTACAGGAATCAAGAGACACGGGAAGAACTAAAAGCCATAAATGAAATTGAAAGAAACCCTAAGTATTTCTTTTCCTATGCAAAATCAAAGTCGAGAACAACAACCAGTATTGGGCCCCTACTTAAACGGGATGGGTCCTACACAGATGACAGCAAGGAAATGAGTGAGTTACTTAAATCTCAGTATGACTCAGTTTTTAGCGAGCCACTAACCAGACTGAAAATCGAAAACCTAAATTATTTTTTTATGAGAGTGCCACAGAACTTGACAGATGCATGCCTTTCTGACATCACCACCACGCCAAATGACTTCGAAAAGGCAATAAATGACATGCCCATGCACTCCGCTCCAGGCCCAGACTAATTTAACTCCGTGTTCATCAAGAACTGCAAGAAGCCCCTATCACATGCTTTTAACATCCTATGGAGAGGGAGCATGGACACTGGGATCGTCCCGCAGCTACTAAAAACAACAGACATAGCCCCGCTCCACAAAGGGGGCAGTAAAGCAATCTTTGAAAGGGTTCTAAGAAGCAAGATCGCCACCCATCTTTATACCCATCAATTGCACAACCCAGGACAGCATGGGTTTAGAGGAGGCTGCTCCTGTCTGTCCCAACTACTGGACCACTACGACAAGATGCTCTAGAAGATAAACAGAATGCAGATGTTATATACACAGATTTTGCAAAAGCCTTTGACAAGTGTGACCATGGTGTAATATCACACAAAATGCGTGATAAAGGAATAACAGGAAAAGTTGGTAGATGGATCTATAATTTCCTAACATGTAGAACACAAAGAGTAGTAGTCAACAGAGTAAAGTCTGAGGCAGCTACTGTGAAAAGCTCTGTTCCACAAGGCACAGTACTTGCTCCCATCCTATTCCTCATCCTCATATCAGACATTGACAGGGATATAAGCCACAGTGCTGTGTCTTCCTTTGCAGATGACACCCGAATCTATATGACAGTGTCCACCGTTGAAGACACTGCAAGACTCCAAGCAGACATAAACCAAATCTTTAAATGGGCTGCAGAAAACAATATGAAGTTCAATGATGAGAAATTTCAATTACTCAGATACGGAAAACGTGAAAAAAATTAAAATCTCATCGGAGTACAAAACTAATTCCAACCACACGATAGAGCGAAAAACTAATGTCAAAGACCTGGGAGTGATCATGTCAGAGGATCTCACCTTCAAGGACCATAACAAAGTAGCAATTGCATCTGCTCGAAAAATGACAGGATGGATAATGAGAACCTTCAAAACCAGGGATGCCAAGCCCATGTTGACACTTTACAGATCGCTTGTTCTATCTAGGCTGGAATATTGCTGCACACTAACTGCACCTTTCAAGGCGGGTGAAATTGCTGACCTTGAAAATGTGCAGAGAACCTTCACCGCACGCATAAGTGCGATAAACCACCTCAACTACTGGGAACGCTTAAAGTTCCTAAACCTGTACTCTCTGGAACGCAGGCGGGAGAGATACATTATTATATACACATGGAAAATTCTCGAGAGCTTAGTACCAAACTTGCACACAAAAATCACTCCCTACGAAAGCAAAAGACTCGGCAGGCGATGTAACATCCCCCCAATGAAGAGCAGGGGTGCCACTAGCACGTTGAGGGACAACACAATAAGTGTCAGGGGCCCAAGATTGTTCAACTGCCTCCCAGCATACATCAGTGGGATTACCAACAAACCCCTGGCTGTCTTCAAGCAGGCACTGGACAGGCACCTCAAGTCGGTACCTGATCAGCCGGGCTGTGGTTCGTACGTTGGACTGCGTGCGGCCAGCAGTAACAGCCTGGTTGATCAGGCTCTGGTCCAACAGGAGGCCTGGTCACAGACCGGGCCGCGGGGGCGTTGACCCCTGGAATTCTCTCCAGGTAGACCTCCAGGTGGCCATGGGTCCTATTAAAGTTGGTGAGGAGAATTTTGAGCGGAGGGTTTATATTTGAGTGTAGAGTTTTATGTATGTAGTAGGCACAAGAAAAAGTGTGAATGTTCTTTACGGTGAGTAGTTTTAGGCTTTTGAATATTGGTGGAGTATGCTGTCTAGAGTGGAAATTTGTTATCATTCTGACTGCAGTCTTTTGCTGGGTTATGAGTGGTCTGAGGTGATTTAATGTTATTGATCCCCATGCACAGATTCCATAGGTGAGATAAGGGTAGATAAGTGAATGATATAATGCAAGGAGAGCTGATTGAGGCACATAATAGCGTATCTTTGATAATATGCCTACTGTCTTTGAGATTTTTTGGAAATTTGTTGTATGTGTGTTTGGAATTTAAGGCCACTGTCAAGGTGGATTCCTAGGAAGTTTCCTCTGTGAGTATTGTGATGGGTGAACCATTGAGCGTTATGTTAAGTGGAACATTTGTGGCTTTGTTTCCAAACTGTATCAAGTAGGTCTTGTCTGTATTGAGAGTAAGCTTGTTAGTCGTCATCCATGTAGATATTTTCTGTAATTCGGCATTAACAATGTTAGCCAGTATGACAGGATTTGGGTGAGAGAAGACATATGTTGTGTCATCCGCAAATAATATGGGTTTGAGTAGTGATGCATTCGGTAGGTCATTTATGTAAATGAGGAATAGGAGTGCCCCAGGACACTTCCTTGAGGGACTACCTGGAGTCTACCTGGAGAGAATTCCAGGGGTCAACGCCCCCGCGGCCCGGTCTGTGATAAGGCCTCCTGTTGGACCAGAGCCTGATCAACCAGGCTGTTACTGCTGGCCGCACGCAGTTCAACGTATGAACCACAGCCCGGCTGATCAGGTACCGACTTGAGGTGCCTGTCCAGTGCCTGCTTGAAGACAGCCAGGGGTTTGTTGGTAATCCCCTGATGTATGCTGGGAGGCAGTTGAACAATCTTGGGCCCCTGACACTTATTGTGTTGTCCCTCAACGTGCTAGTGGCACCCTGCTCTTCATTGGGGGATGTTACATCGCCTGCCGAGTCTTTGCTTTCGTAGGGAGTGATTTTTGTGTGCAAGTTTGGTACTAAGCCCTCGAGAATTTTCCATGTGTATATAATAATGTATCTCTCCCGCCTGCGTTCTAGAGAGTACAGGTTTAGGAACTTCAAGCGTTCCGACTGTAATTTGTTGAGTGGAAGAGTTCGCTCCATTTGTATACACGTATTGGCTTCTGTTGCTAAGGTATGACTTTAGGTAGTTGAGTGGGTGCCCCCTTATACCATAGTGTGCTAATTTTGTGAGAAGTAAATCATGGTCGACTGTATCAAAGCTTTGCGTAGATCAATGAAGATTCCCAGTGGGACTTCTTCTTCTCAAGTGCAGTGTATATTAACTCTAGTTAGTTTAGTTTGATATCTTTATTATGCACCCCATACCCATCCTGTGGGCGGTAGTCAAAAGATTACAGAGGTACATAATGGGTCCAGGGACGGGACCCCAAAGTTTTGATAGCTGAGCAAGTTACAAAGGTAATGAACTCACAAGTTACAAAGGTAATGAAACATGTAAGTAAATTTACTTACTTACGTTTATACATGGTTACAATCATGAACAAATTATAAAGTAGTGAACAATTCACTAGTCTACACTCTAGCATGTGTATAATAGCATCGTTTGTGCTCTTGTTGGTCATGAAACAAAATTGACAGGAGTTGAGTACATTGTGTGAGACGAGGTAGGAATAGATCTGTCTATGAATTAATTTTTCGATGATTTTAGAGAGCAGTGGTAAATTGGAAATAGGTCTATAATTATTCAAGTCTGTTTGATCACCTCCTTTGTGGATCGGGGTAACCCTAGCTATTTTGAGAATTGATGCGAAGGTAGAGGCTTCAATGGATTTATTGAATAGTGTTGCTATAATTAGTGACAGTACCTGTGAAGCTCTTTTGTACATAAAAGGTGGTTAGTTTATTGTGCACCCCATATCCATCCTGTGGACGGTAGCGCAAGAGCATATGGATACACAAAAGGCCTAGGAGCTACGCCCCAAAAGGGTTAACAATTGTACATTTGGATTTATATCTAAGTAAGTAAGTAAGTAAGTTTATTCAGGTATACACAAATACATTTACATACATTATCATACATAGCAGCATATGTGAGAACCCAGGATAACCCAAAAAGTCAGACAGAGTGACTTATTTCCATTGGGGTCCTTTTTATACTTAATTTTTACATTGTAGGATATATATGTCATTATATTATAAAGGATATATGTATACTAGGAATAAGGTAAATAGAGTTATTTACATATACATGTGTGTTAACTAAAAAAATAAAAAATCATTCTCCTCCCTTTCTGTCGCTACATTCATTAGGACATGTGCAGACAGTCTGTTCCATTCCTTTATTGCTGTACAATAAAAGGTGTTTGAAGCCTGGCCACTGACTGTGGGAACTACAAAGTTGTGCTCTCTCCCCCTAGTACTATGTCTGCTTTGGTTCCCAGCCTTGACAAAATTGGCAGCAAGATATTCTGGACACTGTTTGTGAGCAATTTTATAAACTTGATTTAATTTAAGTTGTTTTACTCTGTCTTCAATATTCAGCATATCCAATTGTTGTAATTCATCCTGGCCTACATGCTCTCTTGGACCCAGGTCCAGGATGAATCTTACCATTTTGTTCTGGGTGATTTGCAGCTTATCTTTCAGATTTTTTGTCAAGGCAGAGTACCATGAAGAGCAAGCGTAGTCAATATGACATTGTATAAGGGCTAGACATAGGGTCCTGCGAGCCTCAGTAGGTAGACACTGTGCTTGTCTTTAGAGGAACTTCAGTCTGGCATTCGCTTTCTTTACTACACTGTTCCCTATCAATTCACTTATCTGTTACAAGCAAATTTAGGAAATTTCCTTAGTATAACTGGTATCTTATTTTCATTAATAAGATATCTTGACATGTCACATAGGTTATTATACTGTCTATCTCTATATTCCTCAATAAGTGGACAATTAAGCACATAGTGTTCAAAACAGTGACCATATGCCTGATCACATAGTAATTTGCATTTAGTTTGATCATCATCTGTGTGTCTCCCAAACTGCCAGAAGTACTTGTAGCCAAGCCTAAGCCTGGCCACTACATCAGTCAGTACTTGTAGCTAAGCATTAGCCTGGCCATTACAACATCAAATACATTCACATAGATTATCATACATAGCAGCATATGTGTAGATTAGATTTTAGATTTTGCCACCGAAGTGGCTAGTTTATTGTGCACCCCATATCCATCCTGTGGACGGTAGCGCAAGAGCATATGGATACACAAAAGGCCTAGGCACTAGGCCCCAAAGGGTTAACAATTGTACATTTGGGTTTATATCTACATTTCAATTATCTATTACAAGCAGGTATCTTATTTCATGAATAAGATATCTTGACATGTCACATAGGTTATTATATTGTCTATCTCTATATTCCTCAATAAGTGCACAATTAAGCACATAGTGTTCAAGACAGTGACCATATGTCTGATCACATAATTTGCATTTAGTTTGATCATCATCTGTGTCTCCCAAACTGTCAGAAGTACCTGTAGCCAAGCCTAAGCCTGGCCACTACAACATCAGTCAGTCTGTTCACATTGAAAGTTGCTCCACAAACATGCCCATCTGTGCTCGCATTATCATGAGCACAGATAAGCATGTTCATGGAAATTAATTTGGATTTATATCTACAGTTCACTTATCTGTTACAAGCAAATTTAGGAAATTTGCTTAGAATAAGTGGTATCCTACCTTCACTAATAAGATATCTTGACATGTCACATAGGTTATTATACTGTCTATCTCTATATTCCTCAATAAGTGGACAATTCAGCACATAGTGTTCAAGACAGTGACCATATGCCTGATCACATAATTTGCATTTAGTTTGATCATCATCTGTGTATCTCCCAAACTGCCAGAAGTACTTGTAGCCAAGCCGAAGCCTGGCCACTACATATGTGTAGAAAACCTAGGATAACTCAAAAAGTCAGACAGAGTGACTTATTTCAGTATTTTATCGGATTTTCTTTCAGTGTTTTATTGATATGTCGGCGTTTTATCAGTGTTTTATCAGTGGTTTTGTTGGTTTATATTAGTGGTCCCTGAGAGTCGTTTGTTTACAAGCAACACCAGCAGCAGGAGACTGATGTTGATGAGGTAATTCAAATCCTTTATTTCATGTAATACAAGGTGGGGGGTACTTATAGTTATACATTAAAGTTGATATTACAAGATGGCCAATAATATGCCTAGGTATGTCTAGGCTTTTCAGGCAGTCTTATGATAGGTCTTACTCAATAGCTATACAATGGATATACAGATTGTAAGGTTAGGTTTACAAAATTTAGGTACTGGAATTTAAACATTGAGAATTTAACAATTAGTATAAAAAGTTAGCAATTAGTTTATATATTAATGGTAAAGGTGATATATTGGCATAATATAGATTCTATATTGGAGTATCTTAGGCAAACTTATGACTAGCTTAAGTATTATGGAGCAATAGTTGTTAGAACTGTGCAAATTAAGGGGAATCACAGATATCAATAAGTGTATTTTGCTGTGGTTAGTAATGTGCAAATTAAGGAGAATCACAGATATCAATAAGTGTATTTTGCTGTGGATATGTGCAAGATAAAGTAGTTTTCGTATGGTTAACTACCGGTTGGGTGCGTAAGTGAGATAAGATGTTTTTAACGGTGCTTTTGAAAATGGAGGTTGTGTCTGCAGTTCTAGAGTTTTCAGGCAGGGAGTTCCAGATTTTAGGCCCTTTTATGCGCATTGAATTTTTGTATAGATTTAGTCGGACACGGGAATGTCAAAGAGATGTTTATGTCTGGTATTATGTCTATGGGTCCTGTCACAACTGTCAAGAAAGTGTTTTAGCTCAGGGTTAAAGTTGGAATTAATGGTTCTATAAATGTAGATAGCAGAGTAGTAAGTATGGATGTTCTGGACAGTGAGTAGGTTTAGGTCTTTGAAGAGTGGGGGGGTGTGCTGCCTAGCGTTGGATTGTGTGATAATTCTTACTGCGGCTTTTTGTTGGGTTATTATTGGCTTTAGGTGGGTAATTGCTGTTGATCCCCATGCACAAATGGCATATGTGAGGTAGGGATAGATGAGTGAGTAGTATAGTGTGAGTAGGGCTGATTGTGGTACATAATACCGTATCTTAGAGAGGATCCCCACAGTTTTGGACACTTTCTTTGTTATGTGTTGGATATGGGTGCTGAATTTCAGGCTGCTGTCAAGGTGAAGGCCCAGGAACTTGCCCTCGTTATGTCTAGCAATAGGTGTAGAGTTGATCTTGATGTTTAATTGTGGATCATCTGTTCTGTTGCCAAACATAATATAGAAGGTCTTATCAGTGTTGAGTGTAAGTTTATTGGCAGTCATCCATGTTGATATTTTTATTAATTAGTCGTTAACAATGGTATTAAGCGTGGCAAGGTTTGTGTGGGAGATGACATAAGTTGTATCGTCAGCAAAGAGTATTGGTTTCAAGTGTTGTGATACATTGGGAAGATCATTGATGTATAAGAGGAAGAGCAGGGGACCAAGGACACTTCCTGCGGTACGCCGGTGTCTAGTGGTAGTGTCGTGGAGGATGTGTCTTTAATAGTGACATACTGGTACCTATTAGTGAGGTAGGATTTGAGGTATGCTAGTGCATGACCTCTTATTCCATAGTGGTCAAGTTTGTGGAGTAGGATGCCGTGGTTTACTGTGTCAAAAGCTTTCCTTAAGTCAATAAAAGTCCAAGTGGATATTCCTTATTTTCAAGTGCTGTGTAAAGCAGGTCTATCATTTTTACTATTGCATCGTTAGTGCTTTTATTTTTTCCCGAAGCCAAATTGGCAGGGGTTGAGTATGCTTTGTGTAGTTATAAACGAGTATAATCTCTTGTGCACAAGTTTCTCGAATATTTTGGATAGCAATGGTAGATTTGATATAGGCCTATAGTTATTTACGTCTGTAGGGTCACCACCTTTGTGTATTGGTGTAACGCTTGCTGTTTTGAGTAGTGTTGGGAAGGTGCTAGATTCTAATGATTTGTTAAAAAGTAAAGAAATAGGATATGAAAGGACATGAGCAGCTCGTTTGTATATTAAGGGTGGAACTTGAGACAGATGTCCTGATTTATTTTTAAGTGACTTGATTATCATGGAGACTTCAGTGGGTTCTGTAGGTGCAAGATATAAGGAGGATGGGAAATTCCCATCTAGGTAATCACTTGCTCGGGCATTGGTATCTGGAATTTTACTGGCAAGATTTGATCCTATAGTTGAGAAGAAGTCATTTATCTTGTTTACTGTATCAATAGGCTGTAGTGGTGTTTCGTTTGGTTTAGTTAGGACAATATCCCTATTTTTTTCAGTTTGTGGGTGCCCATAATCTGTGAGAGTGTTTTCCAGGTCTTTTATATCACCTCTTGTTTCAGTGAATCTGCTGGAGTAGTACAATTGTTTGGCTTTTTTATTAGTTTGGTGAGAACTGATGAATAGTGTTTAACAAACTCCTTATGTATGAATCCCGTCTATATTGCTTCTCATATTGATGTTTCTTGTTAATGGATTTTAGTAAGTTGTTAGTTAGCCATGGGCAGCCTAACCGTTTATTCGTAATCTGTTTCATTTTTATAGGACAATGTTTGTTGTATAGTCTATGTAATTTATTAAGAAAGGTGTCTGTCCACTCATCGATACCCTTGGCATTTGGGAATTCTATAGCCCAGTCAACTGTGTCTAGCTCTGTTGTGAAGTTATTTATTGAAGCTTGGTCATGGAGTCGGAATGAAACTTTGGTGTATTCTAGGGCGGTTTACTAATGTTTGTTAAGAGGAAGGTGGGGTAGTGGTCTGTGGTGCTGTCTGTTATTATCCGCGATTTAAGGGGGGGCTAGGATATTGGTCCATATATGGTCGATTATGGTTGCACTCGTATCAGTAAGTCTAGTTGGTTTGGTTATTGTTGGTATGAGAAGTGTGTTGTTCATATTGTTGATGAAATCGGTTACTGGCTGGTCATCTGGTAGGCCAAGGTTGATGTTGAAGTCTCCAGCTAAGATAAGGTGGTGTTTGTTCAATTGGTTGTTTGTTATTTGCGTTTTTAGTTGATCGCTAAAACTTGGGATGTTTGTATGAGGCATCCGGTAAATGGCCCCGATGGTTATGGGAGTCTCCATATTCATCATTATAGCAATTGGTGTCACAGCAGGATATTTCATTAGAGTAATAGATTGCAATACCTCCCCCCGCTTGATGTGGTCTGCAGTTGTGTATTGCTGTGTATCCTGGCAGCGAGTAGATATCTATTGAATCCTGCTTAAGCCAGGTTTCAGTAAGGACAATACATGTGAAGGTAGTTTTAGGGAACCAAGGAGGGCAAGGAGGTCATCATAGTGTTTGCTTAAGGATCGGACATTGTAGTTAAGAACTGTTATACTTTTAGTAGTGTTTAGGACAGTGTGGGCTTGTGATGCTGTGTAGTAGAGGCAGTTATTTTCCAGTAAATTTTGAATAGGTGTTCGATTAAATAGGTTTAGATCAGGGTCGACGTGATCATTCATCATTTAGGTTAAATAGTGATTTTGTTATATCATGTATAGTGTGGTGAGTTATAGTACTGATATCTGTTGTAAGGGGATGTTTTGGTAAGTATATAACTAATGCACATTGGTCAAATAGAGTATAGTAACAAATAAACATAGTGGTCTTGGTATTGAGTATGTATTAAGCTAGTATGAAATAAAAAATTAGATATAAACTAATGAGATACAATTATCAAAAACAATGTAGCACCAATGAGTTTGGTATTGGTTATGTATTAAGCTAGAATGACCTTAACTACTGTTACAAACTGTTGTGCAGCTGTCTGCTGGTTCAGCTGACAGTCAGCTGTTGTTGAACAGCTGTCAGCAGCAGTTATAACTGCTGTTTGTTGCAGTCAGTCATGTCACTGGTGGTCAGGAGACCTGTTAGTCATGTCACTGGTGGTCAGGAGACCTGTTAGTCATGTCGCTGGTGGTCAGGAAACCTGTTAGTCATGTCACTGGTGGTCAGGAGACCTGTTAGTCATGTCGCTGGTGGTCAGGAGACCTGTCGGTCATGTCGCTGGTGGTCAGGAGACCTGTCGGTCATGTCGCTGGTGGTCAGGAGACCTGTCGGTCATGTCGCTGGTGGTCAGGAGACCTGTCGGTCATGTCGCTGGTGGTCAGGAGACCTGTCGGTCATGTCGCTGGTGGTCAGGAGACCTGTCGGTCATGTCGCTGGTGGTCAGGAGACCTGTCGGTCATGTCGCTGGTGGTCAGGAGACCTGTCGGTCATGTCGCTGGTGGTCAGGAGACCTGTCGGTCATGTCGCTGGTGGTCAGGAGACCTGTCGGTCATGTCGCTGGTGGTCAGGAGACCTGTCGGTCATGTCGCTGGTGGTCAGGAGACCTGTCGGTCATGTCGCTGGTGGTCAGGAGACCTGTCGGTCATGTCGCTGGTGGTCAGGAGACCTGTCGGTCATGTCGCTGGTGGTCAGGAGACCTGTCGGTCATGTCGCTGGTGGTCAGAGACCTGTGGTCTGTCGCTGGTGGTCAGGAGACCTGTCGGTCATGTCGCTGGTGGTCAGGAGACCTGTCGGTCATGTCGCTGGTGGTCAGGAGACCTGTCGGTCATGTCGCTGGTGGTCAGGAGACCTGTCGGTCATGTCGCTGGTGGTCAGGAGACCTGTCGGTCATGTCGCTGGTGGTCAGGAGACCTGTCGGTCATGTTGCTGGTGGTCAGGAGACCTGTTGGTCATGTCGCTGGTGGTCAGGAGACTTGTTAGTGATGTCAGTCATGTCACTGGTGGTCAGGAGACCTGTTAGTGCTGTCAGTCATATCACTGGTGGTCAGGAGACCTGTTAGTGCTGTCAGTCATGTCACTGGTGGTCAGGAGACCTGTTAGTGCTGTCAGTCATGTCACTGGTGGTCAGGAGACCTGTTAGTGCTGTCAGTCATGTCACTGGTGGTCAGGAGAACTGTTAGTGCTGTCAGTCATATCACTGGTGGTCAGGAGACCTGTTAGTGCTGTCAGTCATGTCACTAGTGGTCAGGAGAACTGTTAGTACTGTCATTCGGTATCGAGGTTTGTTATATTGACGTTATATCTAGGTTTGCTATATTTGTTATATCAAGGTTTGCTGTATTGATGTTATATCGAGGTTGTTATATCGAGGTTGTTATATTGAGGTTTGTTATACCGAGGTTTGTTATACCGAGGTTTGTTATACCGAGGTTTGTTATACCGAGGTTTGTTATACCGAGGTTTGATATACCGAGGTTTGTTATACCAAGGTTTGTTATACTGAGGTTTGTTACATCAAGGTTTACTGTATCGTGATATATAATGTGTAATAATATATTATAGGAAATAATATATCAGGTTGATATAAATAATACCTAAGTCGGAGTTTACATAAAATTGTCAATACGCTGTAGTGTTGTGTAAAGGTGAGCCCGTGTGGGTTTACCTCTGTAGGGTCATACCTGATTGTATCTCGCTCTTCACGTGCTGTATGACCCCTGTGGACTTAGTGCTTCCCACATAAACATAACAATAATGTCATAAATTGGTAATAACTTCTTACTGCTGTCTTGGGCCCCAGTGGATATTAAGGACCCCAATGGTAATAAGTAAGGACCCCAATGGTAATAAGAACATAAGAAAGAAGGAACACTGCAGCAGGCCTACTGGCCCATGTGAGGCAGGTCCAAGTCACCTCCTGTCTTAAGCCACTGACTGATCCTAGTCAGGTCAGGGACTACAATGGTAATAAGTAAGGACTCCAATGGAAATAAGTTACTTTGACTTTCTTGTGTTATTGTGGTGGGTAATTTACATTATGTATGATAACTGTACTACTTATGTTTACCTGCACCTCAGTAAACTTACTTGGCAGTGATGGCACTCAATATTTGGAGAGTAAACATTATTTAATGTTTTGGTCCATAGTATATCAAAAAGTCTTGGGGGGCTCTGGTGGTCTGGTGGCTAAAGCTCTCGCTTCACACGACGAGGGTCTGGGTTCGATTCCCAGCCAGGGCAGAAACATTGGGCGTGTTTCTTTACACCTGTTGTCTATGTTCCCCATCAGTAAAATGGGTACCTGGGTGTTAGTCGACTGGTGTGAGTCGCATCCTAGGACACTGACCTAATCTGCCCGAAATGCTCAACATAACAAGGGACTTTCTATATAGTAGTATGTCACTGATGTCAGCTAGGCCTGTATACCATGTACATGTACTTGTAGTAAATAAAGATATTATTATTATTATTATTATTAATGAGTCGAGGTAGGGTAATGCTCCTAATCACCTAAACTAAATACTCAAACTGTAAATTACTCTCAAAAATGCTCAGTGTTATTTTCCTTAAGATAATTTAATTTTTCAATTATGTTACCATCCTACTAAACACTTGTTACAATGTCTATCATAATTTTTAACTAGATCAATGTACAATGGACCCCTAAGTAACGAGCAAAATTCATTCCAGAAGCCTGCTCAAGTGCCATTACCGAAGCAATTTACTCCCTTAAGAAATAATGTCAAGTAGGTTAGTCCATTTCTGACCCCCAAAATACACTTACAAAAGCACTTACAATATTATACTTACATAATTGTACGATTTCGGGTGCTCATTACTCGGGGTCCACTGTATTATCATAAACAGCTTACCAACTTTTATGTACAAAAAGCTTCACAGGTACTGTCACCAATTATAGCAACACTATTCAATAAATCCATTGAAGCCTCTACCTTTCCATCAATTCTCAAAATAGCTAGGGTCACCCGATCCACAAAGGAGGTGATCAAACTTACCTGAATAATTATAGACCAATTTCTAATTTACCATTGCTTTCTAAAATCTTCGAAAAATTAATTCATAGACAAATCTATTCCTACCTCGTCTCACACAATGTACTCAACCCCCGTCAATTTGGATTCAGGACAAACAAGAGCACAAACGATGCTATTATGCACATGTTGGAGTTAATATATACAGCACTTGAGAAGAAGAAGTCCCACTGGGAATCTTCATTGATCTACGCAAAGCTTTTGATACAGTCGACCATGATTTACTGCTCACAAAATTAGCACACTATGGTATAAGGGCACCCACTCAACTACCTAAAGTCATACCTCACCAACAGAAGCCAATACGTGTACACAAATGGAGCGAACTCTTCCACACAACAAATTACAGTCGGAGTCCCTCAAGGAAGTGTCCTGGGGCCCTCCTATTCCTCATTTACATAAATGACCTACCGAATGCATCACAACTACTCAAACCCATTTTATTTGCAGATGACACAACATATGTCTTCTCACCCAAATCCAGTTATACTGGCCAACACTGTTAATGCCGAATTACAGAAAATATCAACATGGATGACGACTAACAAGCTTACTCTCAATACTGACAAGACCTACTTCATACAGTTTGGAAGCAAAGCCACAAATGTTCCACTTAACATAACGCTCAATGGTACACCCATCACAAGACTCACAGAGGGAAAATTCCTAGGAATCCACCTTGACAGTAGCCTTAAATTCCAAACACACATACAACAAATTTCCAAGAAAATCTCGAAGACAGTAGGCATATTATCAAAGATACACTATTATGTACCACAATCAGCTCTCCTTGCACTATATCATTCACTTATCTACCCGTATCTCACCTATGGAATCTGTGCATGGGGATAAACAACATTAAATCACCTTAGACCACTCATAACACAACAAAAGGCCGCAGTCAGAATGATAACAAATTCCCACTCTAGACAGCATACTCCACCAATATTCAAAAGTCTCAAACTACTCACCGTAAAGAACATTCATACTTACTCTTGTGCCTACTACATATATAAAACTTTACACTCTAATATAAACCCTCCACTTAAAATTCTCCTCACCAACTTTAATAGGACCCATGACCACAACACAAGACACAGATCACTTTTGATATACCCGTGTTCATATCAACCTATGTAAAAATTCTATGCACATAAAGGGCCCCAGAATCTGGAATTCACTACCAGTAAATATTTAGATAATCTTGTCTGAAAATCAATTTAAGACTCAACTCAAAAACCACCTACTCACCCAAAACTAAATGATCATACTATAAACTACTCTGAAAAATGCTCATTATTACTTTCCTATACGATAATCTCAATTTTTAATAATATGTTACTATTATGTTACCCCCTACTCAATCAAAACTAAATATACTCATATTATAAGTTAATGTCAAAAATGCTCAATGTTATTTTCCTTAAGATAATCTCAATTCCATATTACCATTACTGTAACAATCTAATATCATTATATAATAATTTAAACAGTAAAATTTCATCATATTGTAATTTTGAAAACAATTTTTAACTAGAATAAACTCAATAAATTTCTCTAATATTAAGTACATAGTCTTTAAGTTACTAGAATAAGCTGCCCCTAATGCCATGGCATGTCAGTGGCTCTCCTTGCACTCAATTTACATTGTAACTACCAATACCTATGTAATCTGCAATCTGCAATGAAATAAAATTTACTTTACTTTACTTTACTAAACTCACTCAATTACTCTAATATTATGTTCATAGTCTATAAGCCATTAGATTAAGCTGCACCTAATGCCATTGCATGCCAGAGGCTCTCCTTGCACTTCAATTTATGACTGTAATAAAAACCTATGTACACGAGCAATGAAATAAAATTGTATTGTATTGTGTGAATTAAATGTTGTAAAAATGTTCGCTTACTGCGCATAATTAACATTGTCTTTGGTTCCCTCAGATAGCACATGGATGGAGAAAGGAAGATAGCAAACATGGCCCTGCCTCATATATCTCAGTTCCTGAGTATCTATATGTCAGAGGACGAAGGTCCCAAGACTGATGCAGCTGAGGGTTCGAGATTGGACGATC
Organism: Cherax destructor; assembly: GCA_009830355.1. NCBI lineage: Eukaryota > Metazoa > Arthropoda > Malacostraca > Decapoda > Parastacidae > Cherax > Cherax destructor. The sequence goes on along the minus strand of WNWK01013129.1, from coordinate 4,389 downwards.
CACTTGATGTCACCAATGACATTGTTGTGGCCATGGATAAACCAACAGGTACTTGTTAATAACACACTCTGCTGCCTCTTTTGTATAGAGGAACTATACAGTAGAACCCCCGTATCTGCAGATTTACTTTCCACGGATTCGGGCATCCAAGGTTTATCCTTAATTTCACTTAATAATGACACCAAACCACAAAAGTAGTGATGGTGAGAGTTCTTCAGAGCCTAAGAGGAGCCATTAAGTGCTGCCCATCAGTGAAAAAGTGTCGTAATTTAAGTGTGTAATTTAAGTATGTAATTTATCAATTAAACTTTATCATGGGTATGTATGTAAAGAAAACATGAGTAGTCAAACTCTCGAAACTCTTCAAAGGTATATCTTCGAAGGTATATAGGGTTGGTTACTATCCACAGTTTCGGGCATCCACAGTAGGTCTTGGTATGTATCCCCCGAGGATACCCGAGCTCTGCTGTATTTGTACTTTTTCGAACGCCTCTTGAAATTCACCTAGATCTATAATTAATAATAAGGGTAAAACTAATATTTTATTTCAGCCTGATACAATGTTTGTAGAGAGATGGGTGACACTATGTGTATACAGAAAGCCCAGAGCATTTTGGATTCTTCAAGGTATGCAGAGTGTACTCACCTATTTGTGGTTGCAGGGGTTGAGTCATAGCTCCTGGCCCTGCCTCTTCACTGATTGCTACTAGGTCCTCTCTCTCCCAGCTCCATGAGCTTTATCAAACCTCGTCTTAAAACTATGTATGGTTCCTGCCTCCACTATGTCACTTTCTAGGCTATTCCACTTCCTGACAACTCTATGACTGAAGAAATACTTCCTGACATCCCTTTGACTCATAGGAGTCTTAAACTTCCAATTGTGACCCCTTGTTTCTGTGTCCTCCTCTGGAACATCTTGTCTCTGTCCACCTTATCTATTCCTCGCAGTATTTTATATGTTGTTATCATGTCTCCCTAACCCTCCTGTCCTCTAGTATCGTCAGGCAGATTTCCCTTAACCTTTCTTCGTAGGACAATCCCCTTTAGCTCTGGGATTAGTCTTGTTGCAAACTATTGCACTTTCTCTAATTTCTTGACGTGCTTGACCAGGTGTGGGTTCCAAACTGGTGCTACATACTCCAGTATGGGCCTGACGTATATGGTGTACAGAATCTCAAATGATTCCTTAGTGAGGTATTGGAAGCTATTCTTAAGTTTGCCAGACGCCCGTATGCTGCAACAGTTATCTGATTGATGTGTGCCTCAGGAGATGTGCTCGGTATTATACTCACCCCAAGATCTTTTTCCTTGAGTGAGGTTTGCAGTTTTGGCCACCTAGACTATACTCTGTCTGCGGTCTTCTTTGCCCTTCCCCGATCTTCATGACTTTACATTTGGCAGGGTTAAATTCAAGGACCAGTTACTGGGCCAGGCTTGTAGCCTGTCTAGGTCTCTTTTAGTCCTGCCTGATCCTCGACTGATTTAATTCTTCTCATTAACTTCACATCATCTGCAAACAGGGACACTTCTGAGTCTATCCCTTCTGTTATGTCATTCACATATACCAAAAACAGTACAGGTCCTAGGACTGACCCTGTGGAACCCCACTCGTCACAGGTGCCCACTCTGACACCTCGTCACGTACCATGACTCGCTGCTGCCTCCCTCTCAGATATTCTCTGATCCATTGCAGTGCCTTTCCTGTTACGTGTGCCTGATCCTCTAGCTTTTGCATTAACCTCTTGTGAGGAACTGTGTCGAACGCCTTCTTGCAGTCCAAGAAAATGCAGTCTATCCACCCTCTCTCATGTCTTACTTTGTTACCTTGTCATAAAACTTGTAGGTTTGTGACACAGGGTTTTCCTTCCCGAAACCGTGTGGCTGTCATTTATAAGCTTGTGTCTTTCTAGGTGCTCCACCACTCTCCTCCTGATCTTCTCCATGACTTTTGCGTACTATACCGTCAGTGACACAGGTCTGTAGTTTAATGCCTCGTGTCTGTCTCCTTTCTTAAAAATTGGGACTACTACATTTGCCATCTTCCCCCTTAGGTAGTTGCCAAGTTTCAATGGATGTGTTAAATTTTGTTAGTGGCACATTCAACATCTCTGCTCCCCCTCTAAGGACCCATGGAGAAATGTCAGGTCCACCGCTTTGAGGTATCGAGTTCACAAGCAGCTTCTTCACCTCCTCGGTTGTGTGTATTTCATCCAGCATTTGTTGGTATACCTCCCTACAGTGGACCTTCGGTTAACAAAATTAATTGTTCCAGGAGCTATTACTTAATCTGAATCTTTCATAATCCGAACCCTTATTTCCCATAAGAAATAATGTAAATACAATTAATCCGTTCCACAAAAAATATTCATCAAAAATAAAATATAAATAACATTTACTTCCTTTATTGAAGAGACTTGCAGGCATCTGGAGGATAGGGAGGATTACAGGGGCATGAATGCTACACTCCCGCATGCCTGCTACACTCCCTGCATGCCTGCTACACTCCCTGCATGCCTGCTACCTCCCTGCATGCCTGCTACACTCCTGCATGCCTGCTACACTCCCTGCATGAATGCTACACTCCCTGCATGAATGCTCACCCCCCTGCATGAATGCTACCACTGGGGTGCCACTAGAAGCTTCTTTGGACCCATGGTGACTTATTTCACAGTGACAATCACTAAACCCCCAAAAAAAGACACCAAATATATTGTGAATCTTTGAAAGAGCACTCTAGGTAATGTTCTCTCAATGGTAAACAACGCTTCACTGGCATCCTGCGTTTGGGCCCCGGCGCAGGCGGACACGTCTAATACCTTTGCTAACCGGGGGAATTTTTTCGCTAACCGATTACAAAAAAAAGCTTTCCTTTTCGAAGCTTTGTTAAAGGAACCTTTCGTTAACCGAGGGTCCACTGTACTCTGAATTCCTGGAGTCCTTCCTGTCTCCTCTGTAAATACTTTTAACCCCTTTGACTGTTTTGGTCGTATATATATACGTCTTACGAGCCACTGTTTCGGACGTATCTATACGCCTAAATTCTAGCGGCTTCAAATAAAGCGGGAGAAAGCTGGTAGGCCTACATGTGAGAGATGGGTCTGCGTGGTGGGTGTGCGCAGTATGAAAAAATCGGGGACTCAGTGGTGCATTGTGGGAGCGCCATGTTTGTAGTCATTGTTCACCATGCCTCCAAGAAGCACCTCACTTCCCGGCGATGGGGGTCTTCTTTCCCAAGTGATAGTTCAAACAGTGATCAAAGTGCCAGTGAAAGTGAATTCCATGGTTTTCAAAAGGGTGTGATCGAAAGCAGTGCCCAGGAAACATAATTGTGATGAAAACCCAGATGACCCACAGCCTTCCACATCTGGTGCTGGGCCGTCTCATTCACGTTCACCCGTACCAGGACAAAAGGAAACTATTTCATCGTGTACAGGACTCTGATTTAGCAGTGTAAGTGATAATGACAGTGATTTCAAAGTTATTGAAAGCAGTTCTAGTGGCAACAGTGAGGGAGAGTATTCTCCAGTGAAGTGGCAGTATGTACGACGCTACATGCATTCTGGTAGTGTGCCATATGCTATTCCAAGGAAAAAAGTAAATCTTGGGTACATCTCTTGGCCCTACACCACGAATTGATAGTGAAGATGATGATAATGTGTGTGGGGTAGTAGGTGATAGTGGTGGTGGCACGAGTCATGTGGCACCAGGAGCGAACCACGCTGCTACCCCGCTGCTAACTCCAGCACACCCACAACCACTCTCCCAAACCCCCCCCACATTTCCACAACCTGCACAACCACAACCTCAACCACAACCACCTGTCAATATCCAGTACCCACCAGCAGACTGCATCTGGGATTGGCAGCAAGGGACAATTTTATTCCCAATCCCCATGACTTTGATGAAACACAAAGTGGAATACGGCCATCGTGTACACTTGGGAACAATGCTACTGAACTAGAATGCTTTCAGTTATTCGATGAACCCCCGATGGACATAATTTTCAGGAAAGCAACACATACTATGAGTACACCATGGCAAACAATTCTTTCACCAAGGTCACGGCTACACCAGTGGAAGTACACAACCGTGGCAGAGATGTACCTGTTCTTTGCCACAATAAGTACACTGTCAACACATACTGGTCGACAGAACGCCTGATTTCAACCCCAGGTTTTAGTGAATTTACCAGTGAATCATTTTTTGATACTGTTATGTATGCTACACTTTTCAAGACAAAACCAGGCCTGACAGAAACGACAGGTTATATAAGAGCAGGAATGTGTTTATGTACATGAAACAAAAGTGCTGTATGTATTTTTTTCCCTTCAGGAAGCTTGTTATTGATGAGTCTTTGATTTTGTTCAAAGGCGACTTGTTAAGCAGTAT
>WNWK01013128.1:50000-56567 GCA_009830355.1 Cherax destructor | reverse complement strand
CAAGTTGGAAAAGTTCAGATTCAGGAAGGATATAGGAAAGCACTGGTTTGGTAATAGAGTTGTGGATGAGTGGAACAAACTCCCGAGTACCGTCATAGATGCTAAGACGTTGTGTAGTTTTAAAAATAGGTTAGATAAATACATGGGTGGGTGTGGATGGGTGTGAGTTTGGATCTGACTAGCTTGTAGTAGGTCAGATGCAGTGCTCCTTCCTTAAGTGAATGTAACCTGACCTGTACTAATTCCTTAAGTGGAAGTGACCTGACCAGGTGGTCGGCTGGACAATTATATGAGTGGGTGCGGTTAGGTGTGAATTGGTCCTGACTAGCTTGTGCTACTAGGTCAGATGCAGTGCTCCTTCCTTAAATGAATGTAACCTGACCTGGCTGGGTAGGGGCATTGGCTTAAGCCGTTGGAGATTTGGACCTGCCTCGCATGGGCCAGTAGGCCTGCTGCAATGTTCCTTCTTTCTTATGTTCTTATGTTCTTATAAATAGCATATCTGTGCATATGTGTACATGTGTGTATATGTATATACGAGTGCATGTTTGTGCATATGGACATGTATGGGTATGTATACTTGTTCATATAACATAGACCTTTCGTGTTGCAATCAACACAGAATCTTGCAATGTTGCAGAAAGAGTAGGATTCTGGAGAAAGTTTTTTCCTCTGAATAAATCTGCTTGAATTCACTCCTTATTTCTGCAACATTGCAAGCTCCTGATGTGTTGATTTTCAACACGGAAAGCCTAGAGTTATCATTTAAGTCCCCAGTTGTTATTTTACATCTTTTATCGCTCGTTCGCGATTATTGCATATACATTTGAATGTATTCACATGTATACCTGCATGCATGGTAATACTAGGCTAAATATGAACCCATTCAAATACTGCATTAACATAAGAGAAATATTCTGCGGCCATTTCCGGGCGATTCAGTAAAGTTTTACGACTCACAAAGCTTCATCTTCCGTGTGTACCGAGGCTGACTACTTTTACGAAGCTTCCTCTGCCGTTTATGTTAAATCACAGATATCAAAAACTGTTCATAACGAAGCTCTCAAAAGTTAATTTCGTATGAAAGAACACACACACCATAACAGTAGAAGGAATATGTCGTACTGTTATGCACAGATATGAAACTATTCCTTTTAATCCTCATCACATAAATACATAAGAAAGGAGGAACACTGCAGCAGGCCTGTTGGCCCATACTAGGCAAGTCCTTTACATTCCATCCCACTAACAAGATATTTGAGCTCTCGCTTCACACACGGAGGGCCCGGGTTCGATTCCCGGAGGGTGGAAACATTTCGACGTGTTTCCTTACACCTGTTGTCATGTTCACCTAGCAGCAAATAGGTACATGGGTTGTTAGTCGACTGGTGTGGGTCGCATCCTGGGGGACAAGATTAAGGACCCCAATGGAAATAAGGCAGACAGTCCTCGATGACGCACTGACTTTCTTGGGTTATCCTGGGTGGCTAACCCTCCGGTGTTAAAAATCCGAAGAAATCTTATCTTATCTTATCTTAAGAAATAAGCTTTGATAATTCTATTTACTCATGTGCAATTCCCACTCAAATCCAACCCCTCTCACTCATGAATTTATCCAACCTAAATTTGAAACTACCCAAGGTCCTAGCTTCAATAACCCTACTAGCCAGACTGTTCCACTCTTCAACTACCCTATTTCCAAACCAATATTTTCCTATATCCTTTCTAAATCTAAACTTATCTAACTTGAATCCATTATTGCGGGTTCTCTCTTGGAGAGATATTCTCAAGACCTTATTTATATCCCCTTTGTTAATACCCATTTTCCACTTGTATACCTCGATCATGTCTCCCCTCATTCTTCGTCTTACAAGTGAATGTAATTTTAGGGTCTTCAATCTTACTTCATACGGAAGATTTCTAATGCTATGTATTAATTTAGTCATTCTAGGCTGAATGTTTTCTAACGAATTAATATCCAGTCTGTAATATGGAGACCAGAACTGAGCTGCGTAATCTAGGTGAGGCCTTACTAACGATGTATAAAGCTGTAATATAACCTCTGGACTTCTGTTGCTTACACTTCTTGATATAAATACCAGTAATCTGTTTGCCTTATTACGTACGCTTAGACATTGCTGTCTTGGTTTAAGGTTGCTACTTACCATGACCCCCAAGTCCTTTTCGCAATCTGTATGGCTAAGTTCTACATTATTTAACTTATTAGTGCTTGGATTATGGACACTCCCGAGCTTCAGAACCTTGCATTTATCTACATTGAACTGCATCTGCCACTTTTCTGACCAGGAATTGAGTCTGTCTAAATCCTCCTGAAGCTCCCTGACATCTACGTTAGAATCAATTATCCTACCTATCTTCTTGTCATCGGCGAATTTGCTCATATCACTAGTAATTCCCTCATCAAGGTCATTGATATATATTATAAACAACAACGGGCCTAAGACTGATGCCTGTGGAACACCACTTGTTACAGATCCCCACTCAGATTTAACCCCATTTATGAACACTCTCTGCTTCTTATTGGTGAGCCATGACTCGATCCATGACAGCACTTTTTCCCCAATGCCATAAGCTGCCAAAATCTTTAACAGTCTCTGGTGCGGTACTCTATCAAAAACCTTACTAAATTCTAAATAAACAATATAGAATTCTTTATCGTGATCAACAGCCTCAAAAGCTTTACTAAAGAAGGTTAATAAATTAGATAGGCAGGAACGGCCCCTCGTGAATCCATGCTGAGTATTATTAATCAAATTATGGTTATCTAAATGGCTTCTAATAATATCAGCTATAATTTACTCTAGTAATTTGCCTACAAATGAGGTCAGGCTTATTGGGCGGTAATTTGACGGTAGTGACTTGTCCCCTGCTTTAACAATAGGAATTACATTAGCCATCTTCCACATATCAGACACTACACCTGTTTGGAGAGATAAATTAAAAATGTTAGATATTGGTTCACAGAGTTACATTTTGCTTTCCTTAAGAACCCTTGCAAAAAGCTCATCAGGACCCGGCGATTTATTTTGTTTCAGACGGTCTACTTGTTTCATAACCATTTCGCTAGTGACTGTGATATTACATAATTTATCTTCTTCAGGGACTCTAAAAAAAATAATTACTGGGATATTATTAGTGTCTTCCTGTGTGAAAACCGAGAGAAAATAATTATTAAAAATAGAGCACATATCATTCTCCTTGTCAGTAAGATGCCCTGAGTTATTTTTAAGGGGACCTATCTTATCCCTAACTTTTGTTCTATAAACCTGGAAAAAACTTTTTGGGTTAGTTTTTGAATCCCTAGCAACTTTAATTTCATAGTCCCGTTTAGCTTTTATTATACCCTTTTTAACGTCCCTCTTAATGTCAGTATATTGATTTATAAGATGACCCTCACCTCTATTTATGCGCCTATAAATTTTTTTTTTGTGCCCTAAAAGATATTTGAGCCTATTATTCATCCATTTTGGGTCATTTCTACTTGATCTAATTTCTTTATATGGGATAAATGTTCTTTGGGCAGCCTGTATAGTGTTAAGAAAGCTGTCATTTTGAAAGCTCTCTTCGTTACCCCAGTCCACAGTTGATAAGTGTTCTCTAAGCCCATTATAATCTGCTAAGTGAAAGTCCGGGACTGTTACTGAATTATCACTACTATCATACATCCATTCAATGCTAAAGGTAATTGACTTGTGGTCGCTTGTGCAGAGTTACTCTGTAATTTCTAAATTATTAACAAGGGATTCCTTGTTTGCCAGAACCAAGTCAAGTAGGTTATTTCCCCTTGTAGGTTCTGTCACAAACTGCTTCAAAAAACAGTCCTGAACAACTTCTAAAAAGTCGTTAGATTCTAAATTCCCTGTCAAGAAATTCCAATCAATCTGACTAAAGTTAAAGTCCCCTAGAATTACTACGTTATCGTGCCTTGTGGCCTTAACAATTTCCTCCCAGAGTAGTCTCCTTTGTTCCCTATCTAAGTTTGGAGGACGATATATCACGCGTAAAATCAATTTTTCACACCCCTCTGAAAATTCTATCGAGACAGACTCTGTATGTATTATTTCAGACTTTATGCCATTTTTTATGCAACAATTTAAATGATCACTGACATAGAGTGCCACCCCACCCCCCTTCCCAATACTTCTGTCTACTTGGAACAATTTACAACCCTGGATGTGACATTCAGCAGGCATGTCTCAGTTATTGCAAAAACATTAATATTACCTGCACTAGCAAGTAATCTCAACTCGTCCATCTTATTCCTGGCACTACGACAATTGGTGTAATATGTATTAAAGACCCTCCTTTCTCTTTACCCTTCCTGCTCATTTCTGTTTTTCCACTATACCTATTACTGTTCTTGTCATCTAGTGCCACTGGCTTTCCAGTATCCACCTTATTCTGCCTATTACTAGTTCTCCTAGAACTTGTAATATTACTACACTGGGACTTCACTGCTTTCTCCCCAAAACTCATACCACTAACTATTTCTAGTTTAAAGCACTAACATCTCCCTCCACTGCAGTTGCCAGTGCCCCCACCCCAGACCTGGATAAGTGAACCCCATCCCTGGCATACATGTCATTTCTGCCATAGAAGAGGTCCCAGTTGTCAATGAATGTTACTGCATTTTCCTTACAGTATTTGTCCAGCCAGCAATTGACACCAATTGCCCTGGACAGCCATTCATTTCCAACTCCTCTCCTTGGCAAAATACCACATATGACAGGGTTCCCACCCTTCTTCCTAATTCATAGATGCGCTACGTGCTAAGAGATACTAGTTAACAGAGGAAAGCGATTTCAGGGACAACTGTTATGAAGTGGGAATTTACCTTACTAATGGCGGGCCAACTATCCCCAACATGTGTTTCCACTATAAGGTGGAGACACATGTCCAAAACTTTCACCCTACAAGAAAACTCCCTCGTTACCCCTCATTACTCAATGTATGTCAGCATTGCAATACCATCATGAGTCAACCCCATTCAAACCCGCCCCCTCACTTACACCTCACAACCATTCAAAACTTCCCCAGCCTAACCCACCCTGTATCGTCACCAGTCACCCATATGCTTAAGAGTAGTTGTCATCCGTGTTGATGACAACAAACACTCATTACCACTCAATCCCTCCCACTGGAGAAGACCCCCCCCCCTCCCGAGAAGACAAGTCCTTTTAGACTACGTCACCTCAACTGTGTCCCGTAACTTCATATTTCTGTACCTTTCTGAAAAATCCTATTCCTACATTTTGTCCAATACATATGTCCAGCATTGGCCCTGATTCGCACCCCATACCCTGCATCCCTTAAAAACCACGACACGTACACATAGTCTATTACCAGGTACTACATGAGACCTCGTCTAACCACTACACCCACTCCCTCAATGTACAAACTTAAAGCCCTTAATGCAGAAATCCCCCCCATCTGTTGTAACACCACCCCAAACCACATTTTTACTTTCCCCAAACTTTCACAGAAATAAATTGCGTGTAATGCCGTTTCTTCCATTCCACACCTACCACAACTTGAAGAAGCTACCAGTCCCATCCTGAACAGTAATGCCCTTGATGCAACCACTCCATGCAGGAAACGATACATCATTTCACGAACCCTTTACCGTAACCTCAAACTGCGAAACTCTGTCCAAATTCCACTTCAATCATATACCGGATATTCTCCCATGCCCTCTACTACACCCCTTCCCCCAACCTCTCCAGGGTGCTCACAGTCAAACCCTTAGGGTCGCTCACTACCATAAGATTCAGTAATAAATCGCAACACACCCTCAACTCTTTCCCCTCCCACCATTTACTCAATTCCCCCCATCACCCTACTCACAGCCCTACCACCCACCCCTCCCAGTCTCACGTAACATCTCTTAACATACACACACATCAACCTCCTGTCTATGGGGATAAGCCCCAATCCCCTCAATTTCCTAACCACCTCTTTTCTCGACCACAGCTTTCCATAAGCCCATACATACCTTAAAACCTTGACTTCCAAACTCCTCACATCGTCCTGCAGCAACGGGTAAATCACCGCTACGTGCCATAATCTGCTATAAATTACTGCATTCACCGTTATCACCCCATACCCAACCCATCCCCCACCCACGTTCCCACTTCCAACAGCTTCGACTTTGCCCTATTCCCTTGCATACCCATTGCACCACAAAAAACTATAATGATCCTGCCTACATTCCCCAGCCCTTCCTCACTACCCACCAATACCATTGTATCATCAATGTACAAAACAATATCAGTAGCACTACCAGTGTCGACTCTACCCTTCCCCACCCCTACCCCTATAAGTCTATAAAAAGGGTCTTGTAGGCATGCAAACAAAATCTGCGACAGGGGACATTCCTACCACAGACCCCTGCCCATACCCACAACCCATCCAACATGTCCATTCACCTGTACATGCACACAGGCCCCCTTATACAAAGTCTCCACTTATCGTATTATTTCCTCCCCAAACCCCTGTCTACTCATAACCTTCTACAATACTTCCCTTTCGACACTATCATATGCAGTC